>VTGD01000199.1:25672-56964 GCA_013406985.1 Calonectria crousiana | reverse complement strand
GTCTCTGCTTTGTGCCTTCTGTTTCCTCCAGCAGGTTCGGCACAAACCTCTGTGGTCTGCCTAGTGTTTTGACCAAAACAGCTGCGGCAGCTACAGCTATTCCGGTGGATCCCTCTCATAGTCATCATTAGGTTCATGAGGCTCACATCGAAACAGGGCAATTGCTACCACTTGTTATCGTTTTTTATGAGCTGTATGTGTGTTGTTATTTAATTATCTAAGGCTGCTGAAAGCAGCCCTTTATAGGTCAAATTAGCCCCTGTAAGGATCGCTTACAGCGGCTCGTAGCGGCCTGTGGCGGCAGCCTAAGGCTGTTAGTCACAGCCGGCGGCTGCTAGCGGCGGCCTGCGGCGGCCTGCGGCAGCCTTCGGCAGCCACTAGCCTGCTCATCCAAATACGCTAATTTCGGCTGTATAATAATTAAGCTAAGCTAAAAAGAACTAAGCTTGGGTTTATATATATCCTTTTTAGATAATTATTAGTTTTGCTAGTACTTTAAGTTTTGTTTTCTTCTTAAGTTCTTTTTTAAGTTTTTAAAGTTAATTATTATTAATTTACTCTTTTATATTAATAATTTCTTTTTTTTTCTAGGTAAATTCCTTATAAAGGACTTTATTATCTACTAGACTTTTAGTATACTAATAGTTCTAATAAAATTAGACTTTATAAAAGAGGATCTAGGTTTTTTTTAATAGAGTATATACTTTATTATATTTAATAAAAGATTTATATTTACTTTATATAGGAATATAATTAAGTTAATTAATAATAGTTTTATTATTTATAAATAAATTAAGATGTTTTTTAATAAGACTAAATTATTTTATATTTTATTTACTTACTAGCTTTTAAGGTATATAGATTTATATATAATTCTATTATTAGTAGATTCTTTATATAGATTTAGGCTATAAGTATTATAATAAGTTTACTTAATATAGAGATAAAGTTAATTAGGAGGAAAGTAAAAGCCTTCTTTCTTATAATTATAATTATTAGTTAGTTTATATAAATATAGGGTTTTATATTTTATAAGTAAATTTATTAATACTTAATTATATATAA
Source organism: Calonectria crousiana (assembly GCA_013406985.1). Classification (NCBI taxonomy): domain Eukaryota; kingdom Fungi; phylum Ascomycota; class Sordariomycetes; order Hypocreales; family Nectriaceae; genus Calonectria; species Calonectria crousiana. The sequence continues at coordinate 55,899 of VTGD01000199.1, read as the reverse complement.
TAGTGTATAGGTAAATTTATTTATTAAAAAATTTATAAGAAATAAAGAAAAGATATAAGAGTTAAATTTAAAATTAGTAATAGAGGTTAAAAAAGATAAATATAATCTAAGAAAATAATTAATATATAGTAAATTTAATAATTTACTATTAAATTTTCTTTATAAAATTATTAAATATAGTAAATAAAAGAAGTAATATAAGGAAAATTATTTTAGTTATTTTTAAGTTAATTTATTAAGTAAATTATTAGGTTTTATTATTTTATATATAGACTTTTCTTTATAAATTTTAATTTTTTCTTTTTATAAAAATCCTTTTAATTAATTATTATATAGTTAAAGTATTTATTAAGAGTATTATTTATATTCTTCCTAATTATACTTTCTTTTATCTAGTTATTATCTTTAGTAATAAAGCCTTTTTATTAGATAGTATATTTATAGATAGCTTTTATCCTTCTCTTTTATAATCTATAGCTAATAATTCTATCTACCTCCTAAATACTATTACTTATTACCTTATTAATTATAACTACTTTTAGCTCTAGAATAACTTTCTTAAATAAGTCCTTACCTTGTTCTAGCTTATATAGTTAGGATATTAATATAATAAAATAAATTCTCTAGTAGTTTAAAAAATTAAGTTTAACTACCTACTTATAAACCTTGTAAATTATCTTAAAGGATCTAGTATATATAGATAACTATTTACATTTTAGCTTATTAAATAAGATATATTCTTTATAAAGGTATAAATAAATTATATCCCCTTTATTAAATTTAATAGGATTATATATACTATTATACCTTATTTTTAATAAAATAACTAATATATTTATAATAAACTTTACTTCTTTTAAGTATAGCTTTTATAGGCTTTTAAGTACTTCTGGATTTATCTTAGTTTTCTTTAATCCTACTTCTACTATTACTTTAATTATGTTTATTAGCTTAAATCTATAGACTAATTTATTTAGGGCTCTTTTAATAGCTTTAGAATATTTATTATTAAGATTAAATTAGATTGCTGGGAGTACCTCTACCTATAAGAGCTCTGGGTTTATTATTATATAGTATTAAATTACTATCTTAATTATCTGATTTTTCTGCTTATTAGTCCTATTTATTTAGGAATAATAAGTAGTTAATCTAAGTAATCTAATGCTGAATTAAGTAAAAATAGCTTTTTAAATATTATTTATAAACTTAGGGTCTTTATTACTAAGGACTTATTAAGAGATACCCTAGTTATATAAAAGTAATACTTATAGGATAGCTTCTATCTATTATTTTATTATATATATAATATACCTTAAGATAAGTATTATTTTCTTTAAGAAGAGATATATTATTATATATAGTTAGTTTAAGGTCTTATAATTCTTTACTTACTATATTATTTCTTTTATACTTACTTCTAGTATATTTATAATAAAGTTTAGAGCTATTATATAAAAAGGATAGAAATAAATTAATACTAACTATATTTAGCTAGAAATTAGCTATTTACTAATTAAATTCTTCTTATAAATTAAATAAAATAATATAAACTTTTATACTAATTTTAATATTTAGTAAAAATAAATATTATTTAGTTCTACTATTATATAGTTAATTCTAAGATATTATTTTTTATTATATACTTATACTAGAAATTCCTTAATTATTAGTCTAGAAATATATACCCTCTTTCTATTTAATTTACTTATATAATAAAGGATTCTATCTTTTACTAGGAATTATAATAGAAAAGTTTTATTTTAATTTTATTTTTCTTTTAATTAGAGTTGCTATAGATACTCTTGGATCTTACTTAGTTTTAGATCTTTATTATATCCTCTTATTATATCCTTTTATAGTTTTAGGTTTATTATTAGTTTAAAGATTTCACCTTATATATAGTAGATATAGGTCTTAAGCTTATTAAAATCATTTTTCTTTATTTTTCTATAATATAGTTCTTTTATAAATAGGTGTAAGAGTATATTTAGAATAATATTTAAGGTATTAGATATATAAAAAATTTTGAGATTAAATATAAATAGGTAATTAATATATTTAGCTAACTTAAAATTAACTTTATTTAAGTCTATTATATTTAATAATATATATATAAATATACTTTTAGTTATAGTATAATTAGTAATAATATTAATAGGTAAATAACTAGATTATATTATCTTTCTAAGCTTTCTTATTACCTATATAACTACTACTACTTTAACTTTTATAAATCTATATCTTTATTTGATTTTTAAAGTTAATCTTAAGAGGAATATAATTAGTTTTAGTTTTTTTACTAATATATCCTTTTCTAGGATACTTATACTATCCTAGTCTATAGTAAGTTAAAAGATATAGAGTCCAAATCCTATCTTATAGGTATTAAGTTTAAAGAATAATAGGTATTTTAGATTAAAATAGTAAAAAAGTAATTAGGTACTAAGAAATTCTTTTATATCTTTAAATACTACTTCTTCCTTTTTATCTAGTATAAATATTAATAAGAATACCTTTACTTTCCTTATATACTTTATTTATTCTATCTAAATAATTTCTTTAGTATAGGATTAATATAGTAATATGGTTTTTTATTCTTAGAGTAATTTAATTTAAATATTATATTATAGAATCCTACTTTATAGAAATCCTATTATACCTAAGAAAGTTTTAAGTAATACAAGGTCTATTAATATACTTATTTTAATAAAAGCTTCTAATTTATTACTTATCTTATAGATTCCACTCCTATTAATAATAAATTCTAATAGTTAGATACTTAGAAATATAAAGAAGGATTTTTCTATTAAGATATATAATTAATTCTTATATATTATTTCAAGAATAATTTTAAGGTATTTAATATATTCCTCTAGGCTATTAGAAAAGATAACTATATTATTAATATAGACTTAAATAAAATACTAGTACTCTCTAAAGATTTAGTTTATATATTACTATCTGAATACTAGAATATTCTTTATATCTATAAGTATTATATTTAATACTTCTAGCCCTTAATTTAATATAATAATTATTTAATTTTAGTATAGCCTATAAATTAGAAGTTAGTAAAAGAATCCTATAGTATCTATTAATAAGAATTACTATTTACTATATATATCTACTATTATATTTAATTAATCCAGTAATAAGTATATATTAGGAATTATTAATCTATTAACTAGTTTTAGATTAATAATAACTCTATCTTCCTTATAATTAAAAGGATCTTTATAAACAATAAATACAGGGTATATAATTATAATAGCTTCCTTTATAAAGCTTATTTTATTAGCCTTATATAGCTCCTTATACTTCTTATCTAGTAGTACTTAATCCTATACCCCTAGTAGGTATTTTTAAGTAATCTTCTTTATATTTTACTATCTATCTATAAGTTCAATTCTTATCTTTAGGTCCTCTAGTATTAGTATTATACTTCTATTTCTATAGATATTAAATTTATTAATTAGCTTAATAATCTTACTTAAAGCCTCCGGATCAAGACTTAAGATATTTATTTTAAATTTATTCCAGATTATTAGGACTTCTTTAGGTCAGGTAATTCTATACCTAGGTATATTATTATTAACTTTCTTAGCCTTATCTTTATTTAACTCTTTAATCTTTACTTTAAAAGCTTTAATAAAGTTAAAAGATTTATCTTAGAGCCTTTTATAATTAACATTTTCTATTATTAAGAATATATATTCTTAGCTAGTATAATTAAATATCCTTCCTAGCTTCTTATACTTTTAAATTATAATAGATTTATCTATTATATTACTAAATTTAACCAGTTTTGGGGTAAGATAATTAATAGTTACTACTATATATCCTAGCCTTCTTAGTTTAAAGTAATATACTTCTTCTTTTTCTTTAGCTATATAATATTCCCCTATATTTACCTATCTTACTTTAATAAATATATTATTCTTTATAGGAATACTAATTATCTAGATACTAATTACTTTTTAGTTTATTAGTTAGGTATATAACTTAAGTATTTTTATATTAATAATTATACTCCTAGTTAATTTAAATATAATTCTTAGATTAATAAAATTAACTTTTACTTTATATTAGTATAAGAAGTTTATTTCTAAGAGAAGTTTAGGTACTAGGTTTTTTATTATATCTACTATTACTATAAAATATACTTTAATTTCTTTTTCTTTAATATATTCTAAAATATAAAAGTTAAAGATAGCCTTCTAGATAATAATTATACTAAATCTGACTTTATTTATTATCCTTAGAAAATAAGATCTTATAAAAATATTTTTAGTATTCTTTTTAAACTATTTTCTATTAATAAGAATAATAGTTATATTAGTATTAAGATATATATAATCGGATTTACTCTAACTAGTAAAGTATATATTAATCCTTAAGTAGATATTTATTCTAGTTTCAAGAATCTCTTCTATATCCGGTCTCCTAATAATTTTAATAACTCTTCTTCTAGGTTTAGCCTTCTTATTATTATTTTTAAAGATCTTCCTATTTTTATTTATATAAAAGTAATTAATAAATACTAATTCCTCTGCTTTCTTATTTAGAATAAAGTTATTATCTAAGTAAATAAACTCTTTCTCTCCTTTAGCTATTATAATATATTTTACTTCCTAGAGTTCCTTTTATTTAGCTTAGTAGTTTTTATTATTATTATATAATACTACTTTTATATAATAGGATTTACTTAAGAAAAACTTTTATTATTAGAATCTCTAAAATTATTAAGTAAATAATTACTTCTCTTTCTATTTTACTCGGGATTTTCAATTTACCTTTTCTTTTTACTATTTATCTTTTAATCTTTAATTATTTAAATTTTACCTCTAGAAAGGTTAGAATTATTTAATAAATAGGTAATTTTATCTAAATTAAGCTTGATTACTTTATAGTCTAGATTACTTATTATAATCTTATAACTTATTTTAATTTACTTAGTTTTAATCCTTTCCAAAATTATTATTAACTATATATACTTTTCTAGTTATTTCTTTTATAGGGAAAGGATTTTTTTTTAGATATATATTATCTAATATTATTTATCTTTTAATATTAACCTTATTTAATTATTCTAATCTTTTATTATTATATTTCAGCTCTATATATAATAATTTTAGCTTAGGATCTAGCTTATTCTAGATAACTTATAGTAATATTAAATCTAAGATTATACCTTAAACTCTAGCTATTTAAAAGACCTTTATTATAAATTTCTTAAAGGATTTATTATTTTTAATTTATTCTTTTAAGTAAAATATTAACTAAAGATATTTAATTATATCTTCTATTTTAATCCCGAATTATTAGTATAGAGCTAAAAGAAATACTAAGATATTATTATTTAAGAATATATTTCTTTCTTTATTATCTAATTCTCTATAATACTAATCTATAGTATTTCTTTTAAAAAGGATTAATACTTATTACTATATATATTTATATTATACTAGGTTAATATTATCTTAATAAGTAGTAAATACTTTAATCCATATATCCATATTATAAAAAGCTAATTATTTTTTATTATATATTATTTTCTATAAGTTAAATCTAGTATTTTCAGCATCTAGCTATAAGAAACCAATATTTATTAATTTACTTTTACTATCTACAAATAGAATAAAATACCTTTTTCTCCTAGGTATTCTTAATCTTCTTTTAATTCTATCTTCTAGGTATCCCCTAATTAGCTCTAGTTAAGCTTTAGAAAGAAGCTACTTAAAGTTTGCACTAAATACTATATAGTTTCCAGTTATTCCTCCTATTACTAGGATAAATTTATCTCTCCTAGCAAAGCTAATCAGGATTAGCTCCACTTTCGGTTCCACCTTCAGCATATAATATAAAGCTGGCACTAGTAGTATTAGTCCTTAATAAGGGTTTCTCCTAAATAAGTCTTATAATAATAGTAGAATCTTAGGTAAATCCGGTTTCTATTGGAGTAGAAATCCTTATTAGACCATCTATTAGATTACTATCTACCTTCCCTCTGGACTACTTAGAATTATTCTCTAAAATACTTTAAGTAATAATAAATCTAGGTTATTCTAGGTTGGAAATAGTAATAGTACTAGATAGAAGCTAGGATAGGTTCCTTATAAGTATAGGAACTGGTACTAGGCTTATAGTAGATAAGAATATAGGTATATTAGATTCTATACTCTATAGGGAGGATACTCCTAAAAGGTATATTCTTGCTACTATTATAGTATTAGGCCCCTATACCTTAGTTCCTAGCTAAGTCTCTCTAGTTTTATAGGATCTTTTTCTTTTTTATTATAAATTAGATCTAATATTTCTAGTAAAGCTTTCTATAGTTTTATAATAATATTTATAAAATCCTTGTTTTTAAAGTCCTTTTAAAGGTATAAGTTAATAAAATCTAGCTCTATTAACTCTAAGACCATAACTTTTATAATAATCTTCTATATTTAAAAGTACTTTAAAAATAGTAATATAAAGTTTTTAAGCTTTTAATCTAAGGAAAATAGATCCTTTTAGCTAAAAAATAATCTTATTACTTTGCTAGTTATATCTAGTTCCTAGTATAATAGTACTTATATATTATAATATTCAAAGGTATTTTATAATCTATAATTACTAACTATAACTTCAGGTCTAAGCCTAAATAGAATATTTACCTAATAAATAAACTAAAATTCTTATTTTATAAGTTCTTAAGGTTTTCTTAGAACTCCTAGGGTATTTTTGGGTTTTCTAGGATTAATCCTAGTAAATAAACTATTCTTTTCTTTAGATACTATCTTTCTTATTATTTTTAGTTACTAGGCTATATTTAGAATATTATTAGAAGAAGCTAGTCTCTTATAAGAATTATCTTCTAAAGATAATTAGTTAGTCTTTAAGTAATTACTATTATTTATTATTATTTATTTAGGTAATAAATTATATAATAATCCTAATAAATTTACCTTTATAATATATATAGAGGATTAATATTATAAGTTATAGTATTTATAGTTTAATATAAGGCTTATAATACTAATATCTATAGATTTAATAATATAAACTAAATTACTTATTCTTTTATTTTAATAGATAAATTAGTCCTTTTATAAAACAGATTTATTATATAACTATATATTTATTTAGACTGTATAATAATTATAAAACTATTAATAAATATTAAATAGCTCTCTAAAAACTTAATAAATTATAATAAAAAGAATTATATAATAACTTTCTTACTAATTTTAACTTTTATATATCCAAGCTTAATTAAACTAAAGAAACTATAATAAATAAGTTTTATAAAAGATTTAAGAAATTAGTTTAAGATAAGATATTTAGACTTCTTAAACTCCCTATAACTTTTATAGAATATACTATACTTACTATTTAATTTAATAATTAATAATATAAAAGAAGATAGTAAAAGAAGTAAAGAAAAAAAAACTAAATTATAAATACTAGTATAAAATAATAAGAACTTAATAGAAATACCTTATATAGAATATATACTAAATTAATAGAAATTAATATAACTTAAAAATATAATAAAAAAGATATTATTTATTATAATTATAATAAGAAAGAATATATTATTAAATACTATAAAATACCTAAGAAGATATAATTTAAAGATATATTAAAAGATAAGATATTAGATATTATTATTTATTTAGGTAGTGGATTATATGGTGACTCCAGTGGATTCACCTCTATAATATACACAGAGGATTAGTATTATAAGTTATAGTATTTGTAGTTTAATATAAGGCTTATAGCACTAATATCTATAGGTCTAGTAATATAAACTGAATTATTTGTCCTTTTATCTTAATAGATAAATTAGTCCTTTTAAAGAATAGATTTATTATATGACTATATATTTATTTAGGCCATATAATAAGTACTCCCTTTAAGAAAGAAATTACTAGCCTAGTAATAATCTAAAGTTATTATGGAGAACTTATAAAATTGGCTATATTGCTAGTAAATATTATATATAAAGTTTTCTTCCAATTTAATTCTAAACTTACTCCTTATACCCCTTATTCCTATCCACCTATTACTGGATCCTCTTGTTTCCTTGTCTATCTATTACTTGTGCTTTCTTTATAGGCCCTTAAAAGGATTTGTTGTTTCCTTAGAAGTCTTTTGCTTTAGAGGCAATAAAGTTAATTTCTATGCCACTATAGCTGTTTTCTTTAACTTAATACTAGCCAGCTATTTGTTAGATTTCTTGCTTATTATCCCAGTAAGTCCTGCCTTTTTTGCTGGGATCAGCAATGCCTTTATTTATAGAGCCAATATCTTTATCATTCTAGCTCTCTTTAGGATTAGTGTAGTTAGTTCTTCGACAGAGGGGAACTTATTATCGGAGTTGGCAGTGCTTTTGATGATTAGCGGGTACTTACTGGAAGTAGGTGTAATCTTTGCTTTTATACTTACAATCACCTTCTGTAATGCTTTGATCTCCATTGCCTATCCCTGCAGTTGACTAGTCAAATTAACCAGCTACTTATCTATGCCTTGCATGCCTTGCACAATTCCACCAACTAATTCTTTATATTTATCGAACTTTATATTAACTATAGTATTTTGTGCTTTTATTATTAGGATTAGTATATTATTATTCTTTTTAATTATATAGTAAATTTTGGTATTATCTATTTCAATTTTATCCTTTACCTTATCAACTACTGCCTTTGCCTTAGTTACCATTATTAAGGTACCGCTAGCTAGTACAAGAATCCTTGTAGCATCGAAATCTGCTAGGATAGAGGCATTTCCGCCTGGTACAACAGTATTGCCATCGCTATTTCCAAGGATATTGCTAAGATCTGATCGGCCAATAGTCTGGAGGCAACTAGCCACTGATCCATTGCACGCTCCGAAGGGATCGAGGAATCTCAAGGTGATTACGTCCGCCTTGGCAGGTAGATAGGTAGCCCAATATCTCGGTCGCTTTCTGGATAGGACATTTCCGCCATCCCAAAAGGCAATTGCTGCATTCTTAGAAGCATCTTTGACTCTTTTAGTCAGCGTCCACTCGGATAAGGCCTTTTTCTTGTTTTTCCGGTCGTAGTACTCATAGATATTATATTCGATGGTTTGCCAGAGTTTATACAAATAGTAGTGCAGTTCAGCGGTATCATCGGTCGTACCAATAAGTCCAGCCGTTTCGAACTCCCATCTGCACTCCTCGAGCGCCCGTTCGCAGGGCCAGTCTTTTTTGAACAAGTCACTGCCTCGTTCAGTAAATCTAGTCTCCCCGGGGCTGGCGTCATCATCGCCATCGCTGATTTCCTTTGCATCATCGTACATGCATTTGAGCTCTTTCTTAGCCTTGCGGTGGCTTTGCCTGCCTTGCACATGCCCGATGGTTTTGCTGCTGGGAGCAGGGGTTGCGGTCCTAGAGCTGGAGGCTTTAGTTCGTTCTTGCTCGTTCGTCTTGGAGCTTTCTCCGCCCTGTGGGGAGTCGATGTCGAGGTTCTCGAGGGTGGCTTTGTCCTTTTCTAATTTGGGGTTAGTGTGTACCAGCTTCTTGCCTTTCCCGTCGAACTTCAGTTTCTGCTGAGTGCTGGCAGCTGTATTGGCCGAACTAATCGGCTTGAACATTGGGAACACCGACTCGGCCGGTGCTTCCTTCTCCGCTTCGGTCTCCTGGGCGTCCGGCACCTCCGTGTCTTCTGCGGGGTCATTGTTTTCGGCGATGTCATCGCCCTCGGCCTCCTGGGTGGTGTCTGCGCCTGCCTCGGATTCGAAGTCAATATCCTCCCCGTCGTCTTCATCCTGCTTGTCGGAGATTTGGTCCTCCTCAAAGGTCTCCTCGTTGTTGTTAACAAGTTCCGTGTTGGTAGTTTCCCTCCCGGTGGCGGCCGGATCCTGAGTAGCCCCCTTACCACCTGGTTTTGGTGCTTTGTCGGGGTAAGCTGCCTGCTAGTAGGTGACTCCGTCATCGCCCATGGTCATTTGGTGTTCAAGGTAGGATACTTCGGCAAGGAAAGGCTGTGCCCACCCACTCTCAAATGTTCTGATGTTAAACTCGGGGTATTTTGCGCTAAGCTAAGCTAAGGAGAGTTGGGCTTGGGTTTGTACATATCCTTCCCAGGTAATCATCAGTTCCGCTAGTACTTTGAGTTTTGCCTTCTTCTCGAGTTCTTTCTTAAGTTCCCAAAGTCAATTATTGTTAATTTGCTCTTTTGCGTTGGTGATTTCTTTTTTCTCCCAGGCAAATTTCTTATAAAGGACTTTATTATTTACTAGGCTTTTAGTATGCCGGTGGTTCTAATGAAATCGGACTTTGTGAAAGAGGATCCGGGCTTTTTCTGGTAGAGTATATACTCTATTGTGCCTAATAAAAGATCTGTATTCGCCCTATATAGGGATACAATCAAGCCGGTTAGTAATGGTTTTGTTGTCTATGAACGGGTTGAGATATCTTTTGGTGAGGCTAAGTTGTTTTATATTTTGTTTACTTGCCGGCTTTCAAGGTATATGGGTTCATATATGACTCTGCTGTTGGTAGATCCTTCGTGTAGACTTAGGCTGCGAGCGTTATAATGAGTTTGCTTGGCGTGGAAGTGAAGTTAGCTAGGAGGAAGGTAAGAGCCTTCTTCCTTGCGGTTGCGGCTGCCGGTCGGTCTGCACAGATGTAGGGTTTTGTATTTTGCAGGTAAATTTATTAGTGCTTAGTTGTATATGGTGGCGTGCAGGTGAATTTATCTATTAAAAAATTTATGAGGGATAAAGGGAAGATATAAGAGTTAAATTTGAAGTTGGTAATAGAGATTGAAGGAGATAAATATAATCTAAGGAAATAATTAGTATATAGTAAATTCGATGATTCACTATTGAATTCTCTTTGCAAAATTATTAAATGTAGTAGATAAAAGAAGTGATATAAGGAAAATTATTTTGGCTATTTTTAGGTTGATTTGTTGAGTAAATTGTTGGGTTTTATTGTTTTGTATATAGGCTTTCCTTTGCAAGTTTTAATTTCTTCTTTTTATAAAGGTCCTTTTAGTTAATTATTATGTAGTTAAGGTATTTATTAAGAGTATTGTTTATGCCCTCCCTAACCATGCTTTCTTCCATCTAGTTATTGTCCTTAGTAGTAAAGCCTTTCTATTAGATGGCGTATTTGTAGATGGCTTTTATCCCTTTCTTTTGTAATCTATAGCCGATAATTCTGTCTACCTCCCAGATGCTATTGCCTATTACCTCATCAATTATGACTACTTCTGGCTCTGGGGTAGTTCTCTTAAATGGGTCTTTGCCTTGCTTTGGCTTGTATAGTTGGAATATTAATATAATAGGGTAAATTCTCTAGTGGTTTAGGAAGTCAAGTTCAACTGCCTGCTTATGGATCTTGTGGATTATCTTGAAGGGTCCAGTATATATGGGCAACTATTTGTGTTTTGGCTTACTAGGTAAGATATATTCTTTATGAAGGTGTAAGTAAACTATGTCCCCTTTATTGAATTCAACGGGATTATGTATACTATTGTACCTTATTTTTAATAAAGTAGCTAATATATTCATAATAAACTTTGCTTCTTTTAAGTATAGCTTTTATAGGCTTTCAAGTGCTTCCAGATTTATCTCAGTTTTCTTTAATCCTGCCCCTACTATTACTTTAATTATGCTCATTAGCTTAAACCCATAGACTAATTTATTTGGGGCTTTTCCAATAGCTTTAGAATATCTATTATTAAGGTTAAATTGGATTGCTGGGAGTACTTCTACCCATAAGAGCTCCGGGTTTATTATTATATAGTATCGAATTACTACCTCAATTATCTAATTCTTTTGCTTATTAGTCCTATTCGTTTGGGAGTAATAGGTAGTTAATCTAAGTAATCTAATGCCGAGTTAAGCAAAAATAGCTTTCTAAATATTACTTATAAACTTAGGGTCTTTATTGCTGAGGACCTATTGAGGGATACCCCAGTTATATAAAAGTAATGCTTATAGGATAGCTTCTACCCATTATTCTGCTATATATATAGCATGCCCTGGGATAAGTATTGTTTTCTTTGAGAAAAGATATGTTATTATGTATAGTTGGTTTAGGGTCTTGTAACTCTTTACCTGCTATATTGTTCCTTCTGTACTTACTTCCGGCATATCCGTGATAAAGTCTAGAGCTATTGTATGGAAAGGATAGGAGTAAATTGATACTAATTGTATTTGGCTAGGAGTCGGCCGTCTATTAATTAAATTCTCCCTGCAGGTTAGATAGAATAATATGAACTTTTGTATTGACTTTGATATTTGGTAAAAATGAATATTATTTAGTTCTGCTATTATGTGGTTGATTCTAAGGTGTTGTTTTTTGTTGTGTGTTTGTACTAGAAATTCCTTGATTATTGGTCTAGGAATGTATACTCTCTTCCTGCTTGATCTATCTATGTGATAGAGGATTCTGTCTTCTGCTAGGAACCATGGTGGGAAAGTTTTGCCTTGATCTTATCTTTTTTTTGGTTGGAGTTGCTGTAGATACTCTTGGATCTTGCTTAGTTTCGGATCTTTGTTATATTCTCTTATTATATCCTTTTATAGTTCTGGGTCCATTGCTAGTTTAAAGATTTTACCTTATGCATAGTAGGTATAGGCCTTAAGCTTGTTAAAGTTACTTTCCTTTACTTTCCTATAATGTAGTTCTTCTATAGGTAGGCGCAAGAGTGCGTCTGGAATGATGTTTAAGGTATTGGGTATATGAAAAATTTTGAGGTTAAATATAGATAGGTAGTTGGTATATTTGGCTAGCTTAAGGTTGGCTTTGTTTAAGTTTATTGTGTTTAGTAATGTATATATAAGTATGCCTTTGGTTGTAGTATAATTAGTAATAATATTGATAGGTAAATGGCTGGATTATACTATCTTTCTAAGCTTTCTTATTGCCTATGTAATTGCTGTTATTTTAGCTTTTGTGGATCTATATCTTTGTTTGACCTTTGAAGTTAATCTTAAGAGGAATATAATTGGTTTTAGTTTCTCTGCTGATATATTCTTTTTTGGGATACTTGTGCTATCCCAGTCTATGGTAAGTTGAAAGATATAGAGTCCGAATTCTATTTTATAGGCATTGAGTTTGAAGAATAGTGGGTATTTTGGGTTAAAATGGTGAAGGAGTAGTTGGGTGCTAAGAAATTCTTTTATATCTTTAAATGCTGCTTTTTCCTTTTTATCTGGTGTAAATGTTAATGAGGATGCCTTTGCTTTTCTTGTGTGCTTTATTTGTTCTGTTTGAATGATTTCTTTAGTATGGGATTGATGTAGTAATGTGGTTTTTTGTTCTTGGAGTGGTTTAATTTGAATATTATACTATGGGATCCTGCTTTGCAGGAATCCTGCTATACCTAAGAAGGTCTTAAGCGATATAAGGTCTGTTGGTATGCTTATTTTAGCAAAAGCTTCTAATCTGTCGCCTGTCTTACGGATTCTGCTCCCATCGATGATGAATCCTAATAATCGGATGCTTGGAAATGTAAAGAAGGATTTTTTTGTTGAGATGTGCAATCGATTTTTGTATATTATTTTGAGGATAATTTTAAGGTATTTGATATGTTCCTCTAGGCTATTGGAAAAGATGACTATATTGTTGATATAGACTCGAATGAAATGCTGGTGCTCTCTGAAGATTCGGTCTATGTATTGCTGTCTAAATGCTGGGGTATTCTTTGCGCCTATGAGCACTATATTTGATATTTCTAGCCCTTGATCTAATATAATAACCATTTGATTCCGGTGTGGTCTGTAAACTGGGAGTTGGTGAAAGAATCCTGTGGTATCTATTGATGAGAATTACCGTTTGCTGTGTGTATTTGCTATTATATCCGATTGATCTGGTAATGGGTATGTATTGGGGATTGTTAATTTGTTGATTGGTCTTAGATTAATAATGACTCTGCCTCCCTTGCGGTTAGAAGGATCTTTGTAGATGATGAATGCGGGGCATACAATTGCGGCAGCTTCCTCTATGAAGCTTATCTTGTTGGCCTTGTGTAGCTCCTTGTGCTTCTTGTCTAGTAGTACTTGATCCCGTACCCCCAGTGGGTATTTTTGAGTAGTCTTCTTTATGTTTTGCTATTTGTCTATAAGTTTGATTCTTATCTTTAGGTCCTTTGGTATTGGTATTATACCTTTGTCTCTGTAGACGTCGAATTTGTTGGTTAGCTCGATGATCTTGTTTGAAGCCTCTGGGTTAAGACTTGAGATGTTTACTCTAAATTTGTTCCGGATTGTTGGGACCTCTTTGGGTCGGGTGATTCTGTACCCAGGCGTGTTGCTATTGACTTTCTTGGCCTTATCTTTATTTAATTTTTTGATCTTTGCTTTGAAAGCTTTGATAGAGTCAAAAGATTTGTCTTGGAGCCTTCTGTAATTAACATTTTCTGTTATTAGGAATGTATATTCTTAGCTAGTGTAGTTGGATATCCTTCCTAGCTTCTTATGCTTTTGAATTGTGATAGGTTTGTCTGTTGTATTGCTGAATTTAACTAGTTTCGGGGTAAGATAGTTGATAGTTGCTGCTGCACATCCTAGCCTTCTTGGTTTAAAGTGGTATGCCTCTTCTTCCCCTTTAGCTGTGTGGTATTCCCCCATGTTTGCTCATCTTGCTTTGATGAACATATTGCTCTTTGCGGGGATACTAACCATCCGGGCACTGGTTACTTTCCGGTTTATTGGTTGGGTATGCAACTTGAGTATTTTTGCATTAGTAGTTATGCTCCTGGCCGATCTGAATATAACCCTTGGGTTAATGAAATCGACTTTTACTCCGTGTTGGTATAAGAAGTTTGTTCCTAAGAGGAGTTTAGGTGCTAGGTTTTCCATTATGTCCGCTGTTATTGTGAAGTGTGCTTTGACTTCTTCTCCTTTGATATATCCTGGGATATAGAAGTCGAAGGTGGCCTTCTGGGTGATAGTTATGCTGGATCCGACTCCGTTTACTATCCTTGGAGGGTAGGATCTTATAGAAATATTTTTAGTGTTCTTCTTGAGCTATTTTCTGTTAGTAAGAATAGTAGTTGTACTGGTATTGAGATATGTATAGTTGGATTTGCCCTGACTAGTGAAGTGTATATTGATCCTTAGGTAGGTGTTTATCCTAGTTTCGAGAGTCTCTTCTATATCCGGTCTCCTGATGGCTTTAATGACTTTTCTTCTGGGTTTAGCCTTCTTATTGTTATTTTCGGAGATTTCCCTATTTTCGTCTGTATGGAAGTAGTTAATAAATGCTGATTCCTTTGCTTTCTTATTTGGAATGGAGTCATTGTCTGAGCGGGTAAACTCTTTCTCTTCTTTAGCTATTATGGTATATCCTGCTTCCTGGAGTTCCTCTTGCTTAGCTTGGTAGTTTTTATTGTTGTTGTATAATACTACTTTTGTGTGGTAGGATTTGCTTGAGGGGAACTTCTGTTGTTGGAATCTCTGAAATTGTTGGGTGAATGGTTGCTTCTCTTTTTATTTTACTTGGGGTTTCTAATCTACCTTTTCTTTCTACTATTTACCTTTTGATCTTTAGTTATTTGAGTTTTGCCTTTGGAAAGGTCGGGATTGTTTTGTAAATGGGTGATTTTGTCTGAATTAAGGTTGATTGCTTTGTGGTCTAGATTGCTTGTTGTAGTCTCGTGGCTTATTTTAGTTTGCTTAGTTTTGATCCTCTTTAGAATTATTATTAGCTATATATGCTTTTTTAGTTATTTCTTTTATGGGGAAAGGGTTTTCTTTTGGATGTATGCCATCTAATATTGTTTGTCTTTTGGTATTGACCTTATTTAACCATTTTGATCTTTTATTATTGTATTTTGGCTTTATGTATAATGATTTTAGCTTGGGGTTTAGCTTACTCTAGATGACTTATAGTAGTATTAAGTCCGAGGTTGTGTCTTGAACTCTGGCTATTTAAAAGACTTTTACTGCAAATTTCTTAAAGGATTTACTGTTTTTGATCTGTTCTTTTGAGTAAAATACTGACTGGAGATATTTGGTTATATCCTCTATTCTAATCCTGAATTATTGGTGTAGAGCTGAGAGAAATACTGAGATATTGTTATTTAAGAATGTATTTCTTTCTTTGTTATCTAGTTCTCTGTAATACCAATCTATAGTATCTCTTCTAAAAAGAGTTAGTGCTTGTTGCTGTATATATTTGTATTGTACTGGGTTGGTATTATCCTAATGAGTGGTGAATGCTTTGATCCATATATCCACATTATGGAAAGCTGGTTGTTTTTTGTTGTGTATTATTTCCCGTGAGTCAAATCCGGCATTTTTGGCGTCTGGCCATAAGAAACCGATGTCTGTCAGTTTACTTTTGCCGTCTGTAAATGGAGTAAAATGCCTTTTTCTCCTAGGTGTTCTCGATCTTCTTCCGATTTTGTCTTCTGGGTGTCCCCTGATTGGCTCTGGTTGAGCTTTGGAAAGGGGCTGCTTGAAGTTTGTGCCAAATGCTGTGTAGTTTCCAGCTATTCCTCCTATTGCTGGGATGAATTTATCTCTTCTAGCGAAGCTAACCGGGATTGGCTCCACTTTTGGTTCCACCTTCGGCATGTAGTGCGGAGCTGGCGCCGGTGGCGTTGGTCCTTGACGAGGGTTTCTCCCGAACGAGTCTTGTGATAATGGCGGAATCTTGGGCAGATCCGGTTCCTGTTGGGGTAGAAATCCTTGTTGGACCATCCATTGGGTTGCTATCTGCTTTCCCTCCGGATTGCTTAGGGTTATCCTCTGAAATGCTTTGAGTAATGATGAATTTGGGCTATTCTAGGTTGGAAATGGCGGTGGTGCTGGATGGAAGCTAGGGTAGGTTCCTTATGAATATGGGAACTGGTACTGGGCTTGTGGTGGATAAGGATATGGATGTGCCGGATACTATGCTCCGTGGGGAGGATACTCCTGAAAGGTGTATTCCTACTGTTGTTGTGGTATTGGGCCCCTGTACCTTGGCTCCTAGCTGAGTCTCTCTGGTTTTATAGGGTCTTTTTCTTTCCCATTGTAAGTTGGATCTAATATTTCCGGCGAAGTTTCTTATGGTCCTATGGTGATATTTGCGAAATTCTTGCTTTTGGAGTCCTCTTGAAGGCGTAGGTCAATAGGGTCTGGCTCTGTTAACCCTAAGGCCGTAGCTTTTGTAATGATCTCCTGCATTTGAAGGTATCTTGGGGATGGCGGTATAAAGTTTTTGAGCCTTCAGTCTGAGGGAAATGGATCCTTTCGGCTGAAGGATGATCTTGTTACTTTGTTAGTTGTATTTAGTCCTCAGTATGATAGTGCTTGTATATTATGATATTCGAAGGTATTTTGTAGTCTGTGATTGCCGACTATAGCTTCGGGTCTGAGCCCAAACAGGGTGTTTACCTGATAGATGAACTGAAATTCTTGTCCTGTGAGTTCTTGAGGTTTCCTTGGAGCTCCTGGGGCATTTTTGGGTTTTCTAGGGTCAATCCTGGTGGATGGACTGCCTTTTTCTTCGGACGCTATCTCTCTTATTGTCTCCGGTTACTAGGCTGTATTTGGAATGTTGTTGGGAGAGGCCGGTCTCTTGCGAGAACCGTCTCCCAAAGGCGGTTGGTCGGTCTTTAAGCAATTGCTACCACTTGTTATCGTTTATTTGGGCGGTGGATTGTACGGTGACCCCGGTGGATTCACCTCTGCAATGTGCACGGAGGATTGGTATCATAAGTCGTAGTATTTGTAGTTTAATATGAGGCTTACGGCACTGATATCTGTAGGTCTGGTGATATGAACTGAATTGCTTGTCCTTCTGTCTCAATGGATGAATTAGTCCTTTTAAAGGACAGATTCATCACGTGACTATATATCCATTTGGGCCGTATAACAATTATTGTCTTCTTTATTTTCTAAACCAGTAGAAAGATATAACTTCTTTTTAGAGAGGGAACTATCTTGGATAACTTCCTTGGTGTGAAGGGCTGGACAGTTGGTTGTTCACACGAACTGGTGCCTTGTATTGGTCTATCTAAAGCTAAGGAGGAAAGAAGAGAAGAGTAGCCTGGAGGGCTACCTTCTTCTTTATATAACTTAGCTTCTTGCTATCAAGGTGTTGCTATCCAGGTTCCAGATAAGGCATAGCCCTAATCTCCAACCAGGCTCCAGCCTGTGACACTTGGTTAGGTCAAAGCAGCATCAAGAGGTTGGCGGCTTACTTACCGACAATCATATTATTACTCTTAATAAAATTAAGCCTATAGATCCCACACCAAGGTCTGATATATTTAATAGTTATCTTAATAAGAGCTTTAGTTCATATACTGGATTTAAGAATACTATGAGGGGAGGATATGGGGTAGTGATTATAAGGGATAATTAGATGCTTCTCTTGATTATATAATACTAGGGGGTTAACCAATTAATTGCTGATAACCAAGATATTTTCCTAGCCTTTTTTTTTTGGATTATATTTGCTACTTTTCCGCTAGTCTACCTTATTAGAGTGGATAATAATAGATCTACTAGTAAGTTTAAGTAGGGGTTTGGGCGATAGTACTAGTACTGCTTGGATTTAACTTTCTGTGGTGGTTGCTTGCAATCCTATTAGTCTAAATTCGGATAAGCATCTGGCTTATAATGAAATGTATGACCATGTGGTGGGCCTTATGAGGTAAAAGTGGATTGGCTGTATAAATATGTAATTATGTAGTGGAGCTTCTACTGAGTGTACCTTGTCCTTAGTGTACCTTCGGCTTAGTGTACCTTCGGCTTAGTATACTTTGCCCTAATCATACCTTGCCCTTATTGCGCCTTCTTAGATTAAGTGGTAAGGAGTAATACCAACTCTAATAACCTAATAAGGTATTAATAAGTTATAAAAAGTTCCCCACAGTAAATTAACAAGCTACGCGCGAATTTTAGCCCATTCTCCACCTAATATCTATCTAACCATCTATAAAAGTCGGCCTTAAGATGTTGATTAAATTAGATAGCTTCTGTCTTTTATAGGCTAACTTTTATTAATGAACAATTTTTTATTAGGTTAATGACATCGATCCGTGCTCTATTCAATAATGCAGAACCAACCCGCCTTTCTTCCCCTCCACCTTCCTCAGTTCCTATTGATAGTAATCTTGCTGCAATATATGCTCCAGAACGATATCGAGTATGCGGCATTAGCCTTTTATCAAGCCCTTTTTTAGTTGCATTTTCGGATTGAAACTGGCTGGATTGCTGTTTGCGAATAGTCTCCTGATGGCGGTCGAGATAGGATGGATATAGCCGTCCATTATCACGATCCCCAAAGTCCCCATGGGCTCTTCTGCGCTGCTATTATAGAGATGAAATGGCAAGGTTCAAGAGAGAATAGTGAAGCTCAAGTACTTAGATATGCTAAGAAATGTGTTGATAAATGGGACTTACCTAGTATTTTCATGCTTTTAATTTGGGAGAAATTTTTCAAGCTGGGAATATATTGGGCAGGAGGTAGCGAAATTGAACCATTATTTCCCGATGATAGTGATTGGATATCCATTACTGAACCTAAAGGTGTAGTTTTGTAGCAGTGGTTTAATGCGATCTAGGATCTTGATGTAGTGGAAGACAACTGGAGGAGGTATCGATAATACCATGTACACCAGACTACACAAATTGCGCCCCAAGGAAATGATCATCAGCCGGACCAGCGTCCAATAGAATCAACTGCTGGTTTATACAACAGTGGGTCATTGGAAGGGAGTACTGGAGAAATGACCATATCAAGTAAAAGTTCTGTTTTCGTCACTAAGTGCGCGATAGAAAATGGCTTTTACTTGTACCAGGGCCTCGACAAAATAAAGAGGAGGACTCCTATAAGCAGATGGAAAAAAGCAATGGTGGACTACGAAGGCGATATGGTACCTTGTATTGTATTTGAGGGGAAAGAAATGTACTATATGTGGGTTCCAGAAGATTGAGTGTGGAGGCATTTTTACTAAGTTGATTATTTCTATCAACCTTGACAATGGAATTCAATGCAGGGCATCAATAAGAGCGATAGTTAAGGCAATCCCTCGTGCCTTGGTAAACAGTAGTTGAATGTAACTGGAGCAGTACGAATACTGTGTGACGGAAAACTTTTCAAGAACCTAAGGTTTGCAACTCTAGGTCAGCAGCCTAAAGCCTATTCATAGCTATTAGAGTATGGGTCTTAGAGATCAAGGCTTGGTAGTGCGGGTGGTGGAGCAGCCAGGCGAGGTCGTTTGGCACAGGTGTAACCATTGCTTTTTTCTTTCTTTCTTTCTTTCTTTCTTTCTTTCCTTCTTTCCTTCCTTTTTTCCTTTCTTCCTTCTCATTGGTCCAAGACCGGTCATCCTATGGGAAACAGTCATCCTATGGTACTGTGGATACATCATGGTCCGTGCACCCACTTTTCGACCAGTGAGCTTGCGCTAAACAGTCAACCTCCGGTACTCGAGCATCGCAGGATGACGGGCGGCCTAGCGGTTAGGCTGAAGCCTGAAGTGGGGATACGGCTGTGCCGTATCCATCAAGGCTGGCTAAGAGTAAAACCCTTCTCCAGCTACCAGGGTAGCTGGAGCCCAACAAGGTCGTGAGAACCTAGATATAAAGCCAGAAGGGTAGCCTTTCTGGCCCCCTTTCCTTCTTTCCTCTCTAGCTTTAGATAAACCAATTCAGAGCACCCTTCTCGTTGAACAAACCAAGGACCAGCCCTTCACAGGTGTACAGTATTGTGGCCTGCATACTTGTCTGGCCCGCATGCTTATCATATACGTTATAGATATTATGGTACAAACTTCCGGCAAGTATTATGCTAAAAGCTTACATGAGCAGGTGTAACGGTCTGGTCCTATTACAGGCTGAAGACCTGGGGGCATTAGGTTTAGCAGTGCCGGAGCTGATATGGCGAGGCCGTGATGGCAAGACCGTGATAGCCGCACCTTGATGGCAGGAATCCGGCTATATAACTGGGAAGGCAACCTCCCCATCTACTCCGCCCTTCTTCCCTCCTTAGCTTAGATAAACTTAATACAAGGCCATTCCACAGTGGACAACGACCGGGTCCAGCCCCTAGCAGGTCTAAACCTTCCTGCAGAGTAGTCAGGTTCAGGGTAACCAACAAGATAAACCGTTAAGTTTATATTGCAGGAGGGATCAGGTACCCCCTGTCACTGGCTTAATCATAAGCTCTCCCATCATGGCTATCGGTGAGTTTAACTGGGCTTTTAGCTGGGCGTTTACCAGAACTGCAGGATTACCTGCCGGGTAGTTCAGTATGGGTTATAACAGCAGGCTCAGAATCCGAGAGGCGAGGCACTTTCGCGGGATGAGTG
The DNA here is from genome assembly GCA_013406985.1 of Calonectria crousiana. Taxonomy (NCBI): domain Eukaryota; kingdom Fungi; phylum Ascomycota; class Sordariomycetes; order Hypocreales; family Nectriaceae; genus Calonectria; species Calonectria crousiana. The sequence goes on along the minus strand of VTGD01000199.1, from coordinate 34,624 downwards.
GAAATGACTGAGCCATATCGCTTTCGAGATTGCAAATTATTAGCCTCTTAGAGGAGTTGTACAATTTGTACATGGCCTCCTTGTGATGCAGCCTGGAGAGCATTGCCGTAGTAGCCGCCCTGTGCGTTGACATCAGCTCCTGCTTGTAGTAATTGATGTACAATATGTAGATAGCCTCTTTTTGATGCAGTATAGAGAGCATTGCTGTATTCGCCGGCTTGTGCGTTGACATCGGCTCCTGCTTGTAGTAATTGATGCACAATATCTAGATGGCCTTCATCTGATGCAGCGTGGAGAGCATTGCCGTGGTAGCCGCCCTGTGCATTAACATCGGCTCTTGCTTCTAGTAATTGATGTAGAATATGTAGATAGCCTCTTTCTGATGTAGTCTGGAGAGCATTGTTGTAGTAGCCGGCCTGTGCATTAACATTGGCTCCTGCTTGTAGTAATTGATGCACAATATCTAGATGGCCTCTTTCTGATGCAGCCTGGAGAGCATTGCTGTAGTAGCCGCCCTGTGCGTTGACATCGGCTCCTGCTTGTAGTAATTGATGCACAATATCTAGATGGCCTCCTTGTGATACAGCCTGGAGAGCATTGCCGTATCTGCCGCCCTGTCCGTTGACATCGGCCTCTTTTAATAGATGTCCTGTTGTTTGAGATAGTCCACTCAGGCATGCATAATAAAGCCGTGACCCCTCCGGTCTTCCAGGGTTATCTTCCCATTCTCGATCAGCTTGATATAGCCTCCCCCATCGTTGGAAAGTTGTCTCCTCTTGTAGGAACTTTAACATCTTTTGTTGAATCTCTTTTGAGCTCTCAGCTAATCTTCCTAGTTAAATCCAGGTTTCCGCAGCAAGTCATGCCATTGGGAAATCTTGTTTTATTTCTTTGTAGTTACCCTTACTCTCCATTAGGTATATTAAACATATCTTTGTTATAGATATGCTAGCACGAGAAATCTTAATTCCCTCAAGCTTCATAAGATACTCTTTGACTAAGAAATAAGCAAGTTATAGCTGCTTATCTTTAGTATTAGTAATTATTACTAATCCAGGACAGTAATTTAGAATATGTATATCTATGAATACACGACGCTTAATACTAAACCCTTTAGAATCATCTGTGGCTATTATCTCCTTTGCCTCAGCTACCCTAAGAGGTCGTTTTGAGTGTACTAGAAACTATAGGAGGCGAATTGCATCGCTCTTTTTCTTGATTAGGATACTTTCAATCATACGATGGTATGTCTCATCAAGATTTCATGGTAGGGATATTAAAGCTCTTTCAATATCTTCCTCATTATAACAACAAGTAAGGCTATTCAATTGACAGAATGCCCATCGGAACCTGACCGTATTATAGGTAAGTAAGTATATTTAGAGTATTACTAAAAGAAACCATAGCTTACATTCCATTAGCCCCATCCCCAACCTTTGTTTTTATTTGCCCAATAAGATGTTCTGGCAAATCTTTATTCTGAAAATCAGGTCGTTGGGCAAGTTGTGCTATGACATATGATCGAATATCACTATCTATAGCATGCCTGTCGAGTGGTACGCAATTTTGATTCCCTATGCAATGGGGAATATTCCTTAGAAACTCTGCTTCAGGCCAACTAGTATAAACCAGTTGAACATGACCTAAATCTGACATGGATGCTATATCTCTAATCCAGGAGATTAGTTCATTCCTTGTTATTGACTCATCTAATGCATCCAGCACAATGTATATCTTCTTATTAGATATAAGCATCTTGTGCATAACTTCTTTGAGTGCATTTATACTTAGTTGATTATGGCCATCCTGGTGTAACTGAAATAGAGTATTAAGAATACTTCTAGAATCAACCTTACTTTGGTATAGTTAGAAAGCAAGTGACCATAGCATAAAGTCCACAGTCTGCTTTATTATATCGCCAAAGTTAAAGAAGAAGTTAATAATATAATTGCTCTTTGCCATTACAAGATAATCTAAGATAGTTGCACTAAGAACCGTCTTGCCACACCCAGAAAGCCCATGTAACCAAAGGTATTGGCATGATCCTGCTTTCCATGATTAGAAGAGAGGATCTTTTAGAAGCCATGCACCTATCCCTTGGTGACGGAGGTTCCTTGCGTGGTTGGCATTTATGGATGGATCGGCAGGGTGAAGCCAGTTTTTAATCTGTTCAGTATAAAGGCCAGCTTAAATGGACTCAGTTATAGCTGTTATTATAACCATAGCCTGATGGACAGTTCCAAGTCTCTGTTCAACTACTTATAATTAGAACATGCTAATAATAATAGACCTATATACTAACTAGCATCTAGAGTCTCAGTAATTCGCCTTTCTTACTCAATCTTGTTAGGTGGAATCTTATTTAAAATATCCTTTACATATACTACTGCCATCATAGCTACAAAGCCCTACCATTGCTTATTTTTGTGCGAGTCAGAGTAATCACAGATGCCGCGGATTACCAAGCACGGAAAGTGATTCATTAGGCCAGCTGCCTCCATTTCGAAGCAGAGAATACCATGCTCAGCTGCAAGCTTATCCCGGAGCTATGCATCCTTCATCAACTAATTTACACTAGCAATCAAGCCATAGTGAATGGAGGGGTTATCTTGTTCTTCATCTCGGTCTATCCGAGGTATTGTCAAATGTGATAAGTCATTGCCACCATCTTTACTGCAACATTTAGATTAAGTCGCATTATGTATAAAGTCAGACATATATAGCCTATCGATTATTATAGGCGGGCGTAGATATTCTTTTCGCGATCTAATATTCTTTAATGCTACATTAATATTTATATCAAGTTAATGGCCTTTCATTTTATACTAGGCCTTAAGCGCACTTACTGCTGTTCGCAGTAGTATAGGCGGTTGGTCTAAAACGCCTGTTTGTTGGAAGCTTTGGTTTTGAATGGTCTTGCCAAAGTCATACTAAAGGACACCACTCTTTCCATCTCAAGGAGCGCTAACCACAATATCGCCTAGGCGAATATCATGATTTTCACTTAGCGCACCACCACCAATACCAATAATTAATCCAATATGTATATTAGGAAAGGTATGGAGCATATCTCTTGCAACAATGGCAGCAGAGGTAGTCCCATACTCTCCATCAGGCAAGACAGCTACTACAACATTGTGCTTTCCAATCTTGCCTAGGGCATAGTTATTGTTATCGTTTTGAGCAATTTGGTCGGTATTATCGTGCTCTTCGTCGAAGAAAGCCTGGGCAGCAACGAACTCGGTGGTAATGGCATAGATCCAGCCAATAGTGTACTTCTGGGGGTCTGATATAACTGATTAGATATGTTGGGCAAAGGATGATGATATGTGCGTATTTGTGATGGAGAGAATATAAGAGGGGAAAATAATTAAGGTTGTAATATTTGTTGGGCACAAGATTAGGCTGTCGCCGGTTAAATATGTGCTGCTTACGGCGACCCATACGTGCATAGCCGGCTGTGCGAATAAGGTCACATGACTTACACGCATAGTCGGCTGTGCAAATAACGTCTGTGACATGAAGATGTATTCGGAAGAAATATCTGTTATTTATCTGCAGCAATAGAATTAATTAATATAATTTAAAGAGTGGAAATGAATTATTGTATGTGTAGCTAACTAGTATGCAGAATTTTATGCATTGGAAATGCATTAGCCTCTATAATACTATGAGTTACATACAATGCCGCATCTTATTATAACAACAGCTTTTCTTATCACTAGCTATGAGGGGATGCAGGCTATATTGAAGCTCTTGTCTGTTTATTGAGAGGCTCTATCTAGGTATTATATAGCTGTATCTAACTGAGGGCGGCCGGAGGCGCCCGATAGAGCTATGAAAGCTGAATGAGCTGAATGAGCTGAATAGGCTTATGGCTTCTATTCACAATAGAAGGCCAAGCGAAGCTAAAGTCATTTGATCTACTGGGTTGTGGTCTGTGCAATCCTAAGTGGCTTTTGTGGCTGAGCTAGCTGTAAGTGTAACAGTGCGACATTTCTATTATCAGTCCATCAGTCAGTATTGTTTCCTATATAACACCGGCTTTTCCTTCTAAAGGAAGTCTTTTTATTTAGCAATTTCTAGTCTTTCTTCTAATAGCTTATTCTTTCCTAAACTCAGAACAGAATACTCATAATATCCCTATCTAGATATGCCCTCATATATCAACGCCAGCTAGAATATCATATCCTTCAAATCAGCACATCCAAGGCATCCTATAACCTATCCCCAATAACCAGCAACTGCAGCCACGTAGTCTTAGCCATCTAACAATAAACCCATTAGGCCTCTAGCATTAGTAGGCTTCACATACCTTGCCAACAGATCCCTTATCCCCTAACGCTCTATACAGACAGAATCCTGACGCCCTTATTAGAGCCCAGAATACTTAATATCCTCCCCAAGAGCTGCCTCTTTCTAAGCAGCCACGACCATGGGAATACCACCTTGAGGAAGAGTAGTATATTAGGTATTTTAATAATTGGCTTTAGCTACAGCAATAACATTTTAATCCTGGTATAAATTCTATATGGACTTGTAACTAACTTTAACTTATGGATTAAGCATATTATGGGCATAGAATTATTATTCTAGGCATAAGTTGGCTATCTCTAGCTATAGGAATGACTACCTATCAACCTGTTGTTGAGGCATTAGAGAGATTGTTACGACCCAGGCCTGGCTACCCTACAGTGACATTTGTTATTGGAACACGTGAATTAGGAGGTGTAATATTTAGACGTGATTATTTCTTCAATCTAGAAGGACCAATCTAGTTCTAATATACCTTATGAAGCTATCCCTGCCGTTTCCGGCATAACCCGGATTCGGGCTTGATGTGACGCTTTTGGACTAGCCTGTTCGCGATGTTCCAAAGCGGCGACTATAAGGTCGCTGGTTTAACAAGATGAATCAATTGAACGTTTAGAGACTGAAGATTGCATTGAGCTAGATCTTTCTGAAGAAGAAGACTTAAATGAGCTTACAGGAAATCGTCTCATAGTAGCAATTGATGAAATCTCACAAGAAAAAAGGGCAGAATATGAAGACTTCCTTACGCCTCCAGATACACCACCATCAGCCTTACTTACGCAATTACCTCAAAATGCATTTGAACAAGAAAAGAAAACAGTCACATGGCAGGCAGCCTTTCTGGCGGGAACCAAATCTCCTCTACAAATCTCAACAGAACGAAAGATCCGTTAAGGGGTAAAGGTGCATAGAAATGCACTACCTCTAGTACTAATAAAGCATCAAGATCTCATAGGACATCCATTAGGAAATCTCTTTCAAAAAGCTAAAGAATTATATCTTCAAAGCTATAAGAAAATAAGATCATAGACTAAGATCCAAGCCAAAGACCTGTTATGACCCATGCACAAATAAAGGCGGTCATAAGGGGCAGAACGCACTAACCAATCAACGCCGTCTACCCTATAGTTCCCCAAACAGCCAATCAGGAAGGATCATACCGGATTACCGCTGCATGACATGATCCAGGAATGATCCACGAGAGGATCATAATAGGATCATAGCTGTACGTCGTGATCCAGCCATGATCCAAGATGTAGTTAGAAGTATATAGACGGATCAAGCCGTACCGTAAGGAACGGTCTTGATCAGCTTTCAATACAACTTGGTTACATCAATCACCGATTGACACATTACCAGACGTGACACCTCTTTGCGAACAAGCGACTTATTGCTTAGTGCTACCATACGCGCTCTGATCTTTCTGCCAACATAAACCCTGCCTTCTGATTGGTTTATCCCTTGGGAAATCGGCCAGATCGTTACAGTTGAAAATACTGCATTTGCAGTCACCGAAGCATGCATTTTTAACTATACCAACTTTATACGAAGACATCGAATCAAGGGTATTCAAAAGCCGCTTTCCAAAGCTTAGGTTAGAGGATTTAAATCATGGCACCCGAAGCTGTTATTTAAAAAGCCCAAAGTGAAGGAGATTATGAGAGCTGAAGCTGAGCGTGATATCCCTTAGCTAGAGGCTTGGTATGAGGAATTTGAAGCATTTGTCAAAGAGCTCAATATATCTACATCAAATCTCTAGAATTTTGATAAAACGCCTTTGCAAATCGGCTAGGTAAATCATGCCCTGAAGCTATTTTCAATCAGAAAGAAGAAAAACACAAGGCCTATAACTTTTCAACCGGGCAACAAGGAGTCACTTACATCAGTAGATGCAATCAATGCTGCTAGAGCCGCTATTCCGTCTTTTCTTATCCTCACAGCAAAGGTCCTCTTAGAGGAATATATAATAGCTAACATTGATGAACGGGTTATCCTAACCTTTACAGATAGCGGCTTTAATAACACACATCGGGCACACCAGTGGTTGTAGCACTTCAATTACCATTCATTTAAATTAAGTGATGACTTCAACGGCTCCTCAATTAAGAGCTGGTTTAGATATGGTCCTCAAATAAGAAGAGAAAATTAGAATTATCAGATAGCAAATACTGCTTCTGAAAAGCTAAGGAAGTCAAAGCCAATATATAGAATGCTTCTTATGGATGGGTTTTCTGCACATGAAGACCCTGACTTCATTTGGTATTGTCATGCATTTAATATCTTGCTATATCGCCTTCCGGCTCATATAAGTCATTTCCTTCAGCCCCTTAATGTTGGTGTTTATCAGCATTTAAAGACGGAACAACATTACGCCCTGACTGACTTTGTGCAAGCCGGCGGCACACAGATGACCCAATATGACTTCCTAAATCAATGGAACCGGCTTTATCAAGCAGCATTTAAAGCCTGTTATATATATATTGGATTTGAGAAGTCAGGCATTATGCCATTTGACCCGGAAGTTGTATTAGGTTCTCTTCATCAGTCAGTAAAACAGCAAGAAGAGCCGCTTTTCCCAGAGCGAGTAAATAAGCTGCTTGTCACACCAAGAAAGGCGAAGAAGGCATTTGCAGATATCAAGAAAAAGGGTAAGCTTGATATTTTAAGCAGTCCAACAAGAGAAGCCATATCTAATATGGAGGCATCTGTTGACCTTGCTATTATTACACAATCAGCTCAAAAGAGAATACTGGAATCACAACACCAAAAGAGGCAATTGGAAGCCCGGCGCACACACACGCGCCGCCGTATTTAAGTTCAAGATGGCGCTTTTTCTGTTGAGGAATTGCGTCAAATAGTTAAAAAGAGAAATCACGCCGAATGGGAAAAGGATTTTGAGAAACACAAAAGAGACCAAAATAAGCTATTTCAACAGATACGGAAGGATGAGAAGGATTTGGCATCTCTAGCTAGGCCAAGTCAGCCTCGCCTTCAAGGCCGGGCCAGTATAAAACTAAAGGTATTGCAAGCAGTTAAAGAAGAGCTCAGTCAACAGGAAACTCGCAACAATGCAATTACTTCAGAAGACATTGAGGCTATTCAAGACTTACGGAGTAAATGGCTTGAGGCTGATGATGAAAAACGATCATATTTATTATCGGTTTCCCCAGAAACGCTGCTCCAACTAATACCCGAAGTTATTGAATGGAGGGCATCTCGAGTTGCTCGTGAGGGCTCAGCCTCGTCGAGCAAGGCTGACAGCAACCCCGGTGACTACATCTCAATATCATCAACTTCATCAATTAAGCTCCCTTCTTTGCCTGGGCAAAGAGACTGTGATAGCAGTGATATTGAGATCATTACAACCACTTGTACTCGAGGAAGAAAGGAAGCTATTCATCGTCTTAAGAATATATTATTTCCTAAGGAAATTGACAATAAAGGTAATAGTCAATTACATAACATTGATTACAGTGGCTTTGGTTATAATAGAGCACCAAATAACCACTCAGAAGACGAGGCTGCTAATATAGGCGGGGCTGGTAGTACTATTGTTCACTTTGGCGATAGGGAAATTACTATGCCAAAGTCAAGGCGCCGTCTGCATATGCTACCAGTTGTGTCTGAATTAGAATGGGTTGTCTAGGGGTGTCCAATAAAATCACAGAGGATGCCCCATTTCCCCATAATATGGCATTGATGACTAAGCTAATTGAATTGACCAAGGGGTGAGATATTGTTAGACTACAATTAGCCATATGAGTAGCCAACGGTTTTCTTGTGGTTGAGGTCAGGATGTGACCGATACTAGCAGACCATGGGGTAGCAACGATTAATCCAGGACAGACTGCCGACGATGTGGATCCCCGCTGCTTCCCAGAACAATAAAACAAATAAAGCAAAACCGAAAAAGGCCAAATGACCTATTCATAGGACGAGAAGCCAGAAATCAGGAGAGTAGACGTGATTTCTGTGGTAGGGAATGTGTAATCCGGCCTTGGAACAAGAGGTGGAAAGCTGACACCACTGCAGCCAAAAAACAAAGGGAATACAAAGAGCGAGATTGTATTTTTATTCGACATCAGCATACAACAGCCAGATGATAGGGGGGAAACAGCTAATGCAAACAATTTAAATACTAATTCAACAAGAAATCAGATAATTGAGCTGATTACGCTCTTTCTTTTTATAGATACTGCTGTATTCTTAGTGTCGGCGCAAGTACACAAGTAGTACAACCCAGGACCCTGCAGGGCGGTAAGAGGAGGCAGAAATAGTAGGTGGAACAAAAGGTCAGGTGATGCACACACCCATTTCCCAGCTGGGAATAGCCCAAGGAAGTGTCCTGACAAAAGAAAGCTATCGCGACCTGTCGGGAATGCTTCTAGGCACGCACCAGCCAGTGTTTTTTCCAGTATGCAAGACCTCCAAGAGCTACTGCAAGCGACCCTACAAGTAGCTAACACTTATCTACGTAACTCAAAAGTGTATCGAGCTAAAAGCTAACTAAGCCGGTCTTGATGGCAAGACGTGTTTGAAAAGCCTAGCGAGCTCTCCCTAGGACAGCTTCTAAAGGCAATGGTTCGTAAGGTGCTTCATTATATATAGCAAGATGCAAGGCCGCCGAGTGGCCCCCCG
>VTGD01000199.1:0-25566 GCA_013406985.1 Calonectria crousiana | reverse complement strand
CCCCCCCCCCCCCCCCGGGAGGGCTGCCGGAGACATTATTTCTCATCTCTAGCTTTTTTTGACTTATGCCTCCGGCGGCGCTCCTGCGGGGGCCTCGCTACGCTCGAACGCGTTCTTGCAGGTAATAGGTCTCTTGTTGAAGGACGTAGGGAAGTCTTTTTATTTAGTTCTTTATTTCTTAAGCGCGGGATAAGAAGTGCGTGAGAAGCAGTCGTCCGCGAACCAAGTGCACAAGTAAGGCTGCCTGCTTACCTGCAGCCACACGTCGTCGCCGCCCAGTTATATTATGCCTTACCCCGCTCCTGGCTGGGACGTTTGGGATTTAAAATCCCGCTCAGGTTTCTCCGAATCTCTACCTTTTTTTATTGAGGCTATTTGTATTTATCTCTTGATTGTGACTGGCATTAAACTCCCTAGCACTTGCCTCTGTGGTCCCTTGAGCCATGTCGAATGCAAACCAGCCTAGCTCCTCTAGGGTGGAGTCGCCTCACAGCCTCCAACATGCAGACTACACCGTTGCCATCATATGCCCCATGGGCGTTGAGTTGAGCCCAGTAATGGCCTTGCTTGACGAAAGACACGCAAGCCTGCCAACAAGCCGCGATCAAAATGCGTACGTGCTCGGCCTGATGGGTCAGCACAACGTGGTCATTGCCACTATGCCAGAGATTGGTAATAATGCCGCTGCCATGGTGATTACCCAGTTGCTGAACGATTTCGACTGCATTCGGTTTGGCCTGCTGGTGGGCGTTGGCGGCGGGATCCCCGCTGAAGATGAGGAGTACGACGATGACGATTTAGACATGGATGACCTGACCGACATTCGGTTGGGGGATGTTGTTGTTAGCCAGCCAGGGGGCAAGTCTGGCGGCGTTATCCAGTTTGATCGAGGCAAGAGCACGATCGAGGGCTTTGTGCAGACAGGCCACCTGAACAGGCCACCGCATATACTGGCCAGCAACATGGAGAAGCTGAAGGCGGAACACGACCTGCAGGAGCACCACATTGTACAATATCTTGACGAGATGCTTGAAAAGTTTCCGAGGATGCGAGCAAAGTACACCTGCCCAGGCGCAGATCGAGACCACCTCTTCAAAGCCAATTTTCAACACCCAGGCGAGGAGAAGACGTGTAAGAAGTGTGACAAGTCTCAGACGGTGAACCGGAGGCCACGAGACCAACCACACCCTCAGATTCATTACGGAACCATCGGGTCCTCGAGCCTGGTGATCAACGATAGCCAGAAGCGAGATGAGCTGCGTAAGATGGGCATCTTATGCGTTGAAATGGAGGCAGCTGGCCTGATGGAAGCCTTCCCTTGTCTGGTTGTGCGTGGCATCAGCGATTACGCCGACTCGCATAAGAACAAGAAGTGGCAGCCCTACGCGGCAGCCACCGCGGCGGCGTACACCAAAGAGCTACTGGTGCAGATACCGGTGGACTCTGTGATGCGTGAAAAGGCTATAATGGACGCTGTAGAGCAGCTCTCTACTAAGGTTGACGAGAGCACGCGAAAGGTAACAGAGCGTATGCAGAGTATGTAATCTTGTGATATTGCTATTGTATAGAGTTAATAAGGTAGTAGGCAAGGAAGAAATAGAGATTCTTGAGTGGCTCTCACCAAAAGGGATAGACTTTTCGAGCATGCAAAATAATTCTCGGGATGCTCATATGTCTGGCACAGGACAGTGGTTGCTTGATGATCATAGATATCAACAATGGCGTGACCGCACACCCGGCCTATTGTGGCTATATGGTGCTGGTAAGCTATCCACTCTCTTTAAATAAGTATAACTAATAATAGGAAGTTGGCTGTGGGAAAACAATATTATGGTAAGCAATCTAGAATCAACCTATATAATACCCACTTACTAATAATAGCTAGCTCAACTATTATATATAATATTCAAGACTATCTTAAAACAAATCATGGCAAACATTTAGCATATTGGTACTTTCGATTTGATAACATCAACTCGCAAGATATATCTAAGATGTTGCGGGCTATAATTCGACAACTTACCCCTCTGCCATTACCGATGGAAATCCAATCCCTCTGGAGTCGACATCGGCAGAAGGGAACCGAACCATCATTAGAAGAGCTCACACCAATTCTTGCTAGCATAATTGACACATTGGTAGGAGATACCTACATTGTGTTCGATGCGCTTGATGAATGCCCACGAGCGGACCAAAATGGGCAAAGAAACCATCTCTTTAAGATCCTCGACAACATCATTACCGAAACACATGCAAAACCACACCTCCTCGTTACAAGCCGGCCAGAACTAGATATTCGGGAGGCATTTAATAAGGTGGATATGGTTTCCTTTGATATTGAGGAACGTATGAAAGCAGACATTGAAAGGTATGTAGAGGCAAGTCTAACTAACGGAAGGTTGGTTATTTGGGACCAAGATATCAAGGAAAGAATTCGGAAGAATCTCCTTACATTCCACGAAAGGTAAATAAAACTAACAAGGAGACATAAACAATTATTTACATTATGGCAGGCGTTTTAGGTGGGCCGATTTACAAATCAAGCGTTTTTCTTCTTGCCCTACGCAGGGAGACTTGGAATATGCTCTAGATAGCATCCCAGAAACCTTGGAGAAAACATACCAACTGGCCTTTGAAGCAATTAATGAACGACAGCAAAAGCACATTTTAAGTATCATGATGTGGCTTGTTGCTTCATTCGAGCAACTAAATACCAGTCAATTGGCTGCAATTGTTGGATTTGAACATCCTCGGTTTATACTAGAGATTTGCACAACGCTTCTAGTAACCATTATTGAGGAAGATACAACAGATATTATCAAATTAGCCCACTTCTCCGTCAAGGAATTTCTTGTTGTTAAGCTTACCGAAAAGGCTAGCATCAAGTGGTTCCAATTCTCGACCAAGTTAGCTCACAATCACGTTGCATATGTTGCTGTTAAGGCGCTACTTCAACCCGATGGCCCATTAAAGCCTATTATCGACTATATTGCTAGAAGCTGGCCGCGGCACACGACTGAGGGACTGGAGATAAACGACTGTGCAAAATTGGAAGAACAAATCGAAGTCTTCTTTGATGCTAATCACACAGAGCAATTCCAACATTGGTTAAGCAGATATGATCCTGATAATCCATATGGCCGTCCGGGAAGAGACTACGTGTCAGCCGGAAGGGCCAATCATTTATACTATGCATCGCTTCTAGGTTTCGACAGAGCTGTATCTACATTATTGGCTGAAGGTATTCAATTATCCGCAGATCAAAGGACACATAGCAATGCGCTCAACGCAGCGGCAGTCAAAGGCAATGCGCGCATTGTACGACGCATAATGAAGGAATGCAAGAATGCAGTTGGGTTTCTAGACATTGGCCATATACTAGAAAACATGGAGGGCAAGACAGAGGCAATTGGTGAAGTTTTGGATAGTATAATAGGTTCTGAAATAAGTGTGGACATGGCCACGGCAGCAGCAAGGAATTATCGCAATGGGAAGGATGTTATGGCGCTTCTGCTCGACAAGAGAGGAGACCAGGTGGTGATCACAGAGGATGTGGTCAAGGCAGCAGCAGAGAATCAATGGAATGGGAAGGACATCATGGCGCTTTTGCTTGACAAGAAGGGAGACCAGGTGGTGATCACAAAGGATGTGGTCAAGGCAGCAGCAGGGAATTATGACAATGGGAAGGACATCATGGCGCTTTTGCTCAACAAGAAGGGAGACCAGGTGGTGATCACAGAGGATGTGGTCAGTCAAATTGCTAGTGCATTCGACAGTGATATCATGGAGCTTTTGCTCGACAAGAGGGGAGACCAGGTGGTGATCACAGAGGATGTGGTCAAGGCAGCAGCAGAGAATCAATTGAATGGGAAGGACATCATGGCGCTTCTACTCGACAAGAGGGGAGACCAGGTGGTGATCACAGAGGATGTGGTCAAGGCAGCAGCAGGGAATTATCGCAATGGGAAGGGCATCATGGCGCTTCTACTCGACAAGAGGGGAGACCAGGTCCAAATCACCGAAGACGTGGTCGAGGCCGCGGCTGGCAATGAAGGCAGCGGCCTTAAGGTGATGGAGCGGCTTCTCAAGAGAAAGGGAGACCAGGTCCAAATCACTGAAGATGTAGTTGAGCCGGCAAGTAAAAGGAGATAATACAGAACCTAATAACATCGGGCTAGGTGTCGTCACTGGGTCCGGCATGGCTGGACCCTTTGCCCCAGCTCTTCGCCAGTAGAAATGGAAATCATATAGGAAAGGATATATATAAACAAGAATGACTAGCTACACTAGCCGCCAAATTCCATCAACAACTAGCATTAGTATTCAATCAAAGATCATTCAAACAAAGTTTAGAAAAATACGAATAACGTATATGATAAGCAAGCGGGCCAAAAATCCCTCATACACACCACAGACCATTTAATTAAATACTTTACAACTGTTATGACCTGGTCTAACATACCTGGGAGTCGTGTCAGGATAGGATATGCAATAATGGAAATAGGATGCTAACGGGTATTGGTATACGGACTGGGATATAAGGATGTACCGGGACAAAAGCCGAATGTTGGATTGACCCCACAGGAGGGGCGTACAGCGTTGCAAGCCCTGTTGAACACGGCAGGGGTAATTCGATCACGGGGTTCTTCTTCAAAATGAAGGTGGATCCAAAAAGGTGATGATTATTGATTGAGGTCAGAAATTGACCCCGCTTTTGAGAGACAGTTATTTCCGGCCCTCGACTCGCTTTAAGGATATGTATTTAGCTATATCGGGGGAGGGGCCAGCTTTGCTGGGCCCCCCCTCCCTTTCAGGGTCAATCCAACATTCAGCGAGGAATAGCGGTTAAAAGAAAAGAAAAGCCAGCTCACGTATATGCATGTCAGCCAATATATGCAAGCCAGCTTATATATATATGTAAGCTAGCTCACGTATATGCATGTCAGCCAATATATGCAAGCCAGCTCATATATATATGTAAGCTAGCTCACGTATATGTGTGTCAGTCAATATATGCAAGCCAGGTCATATATATGCAACTGTAACAGTGCTCAGTAAGGAACAAAACCAAGTCTTATACTGCTTGCCCCCTGAACCCCAGCCTCTGATTGGCGGAAGGAGATTCAGTTATCTATGTTTTTCATTATGTATTATTGTTAATGTATGTGCATAAGTATAGGCCGCATCTTATTGTTCTATCTTTACAATTTCTTCTGTCCTCCTAATCTCATTGATCAGGACCGTCTGAAACCTTCTGCTGTGTCAACCGATCAGAAGGGCACGCGCACTGCTCGTTGATCTTAGTAATCAGGGCAGGTTGTGTGTGTTGTGGCGTGCTGTGACAAGCTCACAGATGTCCAGCTCGCAGAAGTACCGATCTCTCCATCATCTACCACAATCCTTGTGAACCTATTCCTGCCTCTTCCGGCGATGCCTGAATCCGGGCTTGATATAATGCTCTAGAACTAGCTCATGGTGGCCCTCAAAAGCGGCGACGATGTGGATCCCTGCTACTTTTACTACTTTTACAACAGTCCAGGCTTTTTGGTCGGCCAGTCTGGGTCGTAACGCCCGGCTGCTAAGCTAGGCTGTTGAGACAAACTTGTGGTTGTGAGACATTATGTGTAGATGCGCCATAATGTGATGTGTTTGCAGGTAATTAGCTTCATGTTTGCTTACTGTAAGTCCTTAATGCTGACCTGCATGCGCTGCCTTAAGAAAAAGAGTCCGATTGGTCCTGGTGCAGCCAGAGATAATAAATCATGGCAGCCAGGTAATTTGTGCTTATAGTCACTTGAACCAATCAGATAGTGTGAGACCTCGGTGTGTGCACTACATGTGTATTCAAAAAGATGACTTGAGGATCTACCTGACCTCATTGAGGCTAGCTATTGAAAGGGGAGTCCCTGCTACCAGGGGGGTCTACATAGCCGGATATGCCACCCAAATTGGGGCCCTGCGGGCCCTCCCAAAAGAGCCTTCACTCCGGGCGTTCGAGGTATCTTCATGTCCCTTGACCCGTGACCATGATAATTTTCAAATGTGCACCGATGGCTGGAGTGGTGGAGTAAGACCTACGCCATCCAATTCGCCAAGACTTTAGTGGCTAAAGGATTCATAAACCCTACGGTTGATTGCTCTTGTTGGATACAGCTCGAACCTGGCCACCTTGTGATAAAGTCCGGACTAGACCCTTACAGCATTACCCCTGTTAAAGAATGGTTCCATCCTGACAAAATTAACTTAAAGAGCTTGAACAGTGACCTATCATGGAATGACACAGTGATCACTGTAGGGGCGATTTTGTCAGCTGGAGGGAGCTGAACCAATGTTTCCAATTTTAGAAAGCCACCAGTCTAAAGTCTTACAGGCATGAGTTTTGGAAAATTATTTAAGAATTTGATTCGAGGAAAAGTGGGCGGATTACACCAAGTGGCGCACAGAATGGTCAGCTGGCTCAAAATCAGGCTGAGGCTCTTGACCCCACTCAAGAATAAAAAGAACAGCTCCTCTCCGCTGAATTTCTCGAGAAGAAGAAAGCTCTCGTGATTACATGTATGCAAGAAACCTAAATACTGCATGAAACTTGTTAGATCGTTATTCTTTTAGAAATCCGCTTGCTTTCACCCCGAACATGCCTTCCACATCTATCACCAAAACGCCCGATGATTATACTATTGGATGGGTTTGCGTCCTACCAATAGAGCGAGCTGCGGCCAAGGCGATGCTTGATGAAGAGCACAGGAGTTTGCCTAAGCCTGCAGGAGACTCCAATACATATACTCTGGGGTCGATTGGTGAGCATAACATTGTCATCGCCTGTTTGCCAAAAGGTCGACAAGGCACCCACAATGCTGCGATAGTAGCAACTCAAATGGTCGATGCTTTTCCTTCTATCAAATTAGGTTTGATGGTAGGCATCGGAGGCGGCATTCCACCCGAGGTGCGACTTGGTGATGTTGTCATTAGTGTCCCAAAAGGTCAATTCCCTGGTGTAATCCAATGGGACATGGGGAAGGCAAAGGAAGGGGGGAAGTTCGAACGCACTGGTGCTCTAAATAGCCCCCCAGATGCTTTGTTGACGGCACTGTCAGATATGGAAAGTCAGCATGAAATGGAGGACCCAATAGCGCCTCAATACCTGCAAGAGATGGTAGAAAGCTGGCCTAAAATGAAGGATTTCTTTCGGTCAAACTCCCTTACGGACACTCTCTTCCATGCAAACTACTCGCATGTTCATCCAACAGGCCCCATCACAGCCAAAAAGGAGAATCAAGACTGTCAATATTGCGATAAGAACATGGCTATTCCGAGAGAGCCCCGAAATATGACCATTCACACAGGTCTCATAGCATCAGGGAACCAGGTCATCAAGGATGCAGCTTTTCGAGATAAGCTATGCCATGACATCAGCAATCATATCCTTTGTGTTGAAATGGAAGCTGCTGGATTGATGAACAACTTCCCTTGCTTAGTGATTCGAGGAATCTCTGA
The DNA here is from genome assembly GCA_013406985.1 of Calonectria crousiana. Lineage (NCBI taxonomy): Eukaryota > Fungi > Ascomycota > Sordariomycetes > Hypocreales > Nectriaceae > Calonectria > Calonectria crousiana. Next base: position 18,072 of record VTGD01000199.1, on the reverse strand, counting down.
CTATGCAGATTCGCACAAAAACGATGCATGGCAAAAACATGCTGCAGCCATTGCTGCAGCTGTCGCAAAGGAGGTTTTGCAATATGTTCAGCCGAGCGATGTCAATAGTGAACAGTCCGTGAAAGGTGTCTTGGGTGAAGGTCAGTAAAGAAAATATTATGAATATATTTCTATATTTCTAACGATATTGATAGTATGTGAGACTATGAATGAAATTCATTCCAAGATGGAGTCTAACGATAGAACCAAATTGCTTGATTGGCTTTCACAAGCCGAGTATGAAGCTTTTCACAATGACACTTTGAGGAGAAGTCAACCAGGAACTGGTGTTTGGTTGCTAGAATCTTCTGAGTATAAAAATTGGGTTCGGGGTAAACAGGAAACTCTTTTTTGCCCTGGGATCCCCGGATCTGGAAAGACAATCCTCACATCTATCGTGGTTGATAGTCTCCTTAAGAAATTTCGGAATGATCGAAAGGTTGCAGTTGCCTATATCTATTGCACCTTCAAGCGAAAGGATTCTCAAAAACTTGATCACCTGCTGGCTAGTCTCCTCAGGCAGCTATCAGAGACACAATATCCGCTACCGGAGAGTGTCAGGAAAATGTACCATCGCCATGAATCTACCAAGGGAAAGCCACAAACAAGTGACTACACTCAGGCAATACTCGCTGTAATGCAACTGTATTCTCGGGCATTTATCATCATTGATGCTCTAGATGAGTGTCAGACCTCGGACCGCTGCCGTACGCGATTTATACTCAGACTGTTCAACCTCCAAGAGAAAGCAAACATAAACATTTTTGCAACATCCAGGGACATTCCGGATATTGTAACTGAATTTCAGAACAATACAAGGCTTGAGATTCGAGCCAATGAAGGAGACTTGCGAAATTATCTAGATAATCATGATTCGCAATTACCGCGATTCTTAAAAAATGATTCGGATCGGCTGGAGAGAGTAAAAAATGGAATCGTAAATTCTGTCGATGGAATGTAAGCAGACAGCTTATCTGAACAATAACCATCATGCTAATGTCAGTAGGTTCATGCTTGCGAAGCTTCACCTCGACACTTTGGGACATCAAACAACTATCCAAGCTGTTGATCATTTCCTAAATAATCTAACCGGCGGCTCCGATGCATATGACCACGCATACGAGTTAGTGATGGAACGAATACAAAGTCAAAACAAAGTCCACCGAGATCTAGCCATGCGGACACTATCATGGGTTGTCTTTGCTACCAGAAATCTCCGTATCGATGAAATACAAGAAGCTTTAGCCTTAAAACACGATGATAAGTGCGTGAATAAGGACAATATCTCATCAATTGATGATATCGTTTCTGTTTGCACGGGATTAGTCACTATGGATAATGAAGGCGGCACTATCCGGGTCGTGCATTATACCACCCAAGAGTATTTTCAGCGAACGCAAGAACAATGGTTTCCAAATGCGCACAAGGAGATTATGGACATATGCTCAACTTATATTTCCTTTGAAGAATTCAGGGCTGGGGCCTGTAGCTCAGACCCCGAATTTGAACAACGATTAGATGGCAACAAACTCTACGGGTATGCAGCGAAAAACTGGGGTCACCATGCGCGATCTTGCGAAGCTAAGTTGGAAAAACCCCTCGACATTTTCTGTGATCAATCCCATATCACATCATTTGTCCAGGGATTTTCCGTCGACCCCCATCACCGGGGTTACAAGGACTATAGCCAATGGCATTCCTCAGAGTGGTCGAAATTGCATTTGGCCGCATGGTGCGGAATTTCAAAAGAAGTGGAGAGACTTCTTGAAGAGGGTGAAGACCCGAACGGTTTGAGTTCCTATTGTGAAACACCATTATATATGGCAGCTCATGAGGGACATGGGACTATTGTTGAGATGTTGATACGAACGGGGAAGGTTGACATAAACGCGAAAAATATCAGCAATAATACCCCACTTCATTCATCAGTGCAGTATGGTCACTATACTGTGACTGAAATTCTGCTGAAGACGGATGAAATTGATTTGAATTTGACAAATGATAGTCACGAAACACCACTTCTGATTGCCGCCAGATATGGGCACACTGCTATTGTTAAGTCTATTCTAGACACAGGAAAGGCAGTTATAAATACCAAAAAAGATCAGAACAGATACACAGCATTCTTGGAGGCCGCTCTTGCCGGTCATGACGCTGTGCTAAGTGTTCTTTTAGAGACGGGCGAGGTCGACATGACTTTAACAAGTCTTAGCAATGAGAATGCACTTTTTCTGGCCGCTAAAAGTGGTAATGCGAAGGCCGTCAAAATTGTTTTAGATCAAGCAGACATTGATATCAATGCCAAAAACGGCACATATAACCAAACTCCGATATCATGGGCAGCTAAATTTGGTTATGAAGATGTGGTTCGGGTACTTCTGGACTATGGAGCCGATCTCATGGCTGCGGACAAGTTCGGAAATTTACCACTATTCCAAGCCTGCAAATATGGCCATGGCGCCATAGTTCATCTACTTCTCGAACGACGAAATGACGTCAATTTCAAAAATACCGATGATGGTCAAATTGCAATATCTCGAGCAGCCGAATATGGTCATGAAGACATTGTTCGGATACTCTTAAACCACGGAGCCAGCATTGACCTTCCAGATAGTCTTGGCTTGCTGCCAATCCATTACGCATCACGTGGTGGCGATGAGGGCGTTGTGAAGCTTCTAATGCAGCATAAGACTGATATTGTCCGGAAAAGTGATTCCGGACAAACACCCATCCATTGCGCATCACAATATGGTCACCCTGGAATCATTAAGATACTTTTGGATGCGAAAGTTGATTTCATGACGGCAGATTCCAACGATAACACGCCAATTCATTTAGCTTCATCTAGTGGTTGCTATGAAGCCATCAAGTTACTTGCAGATGCTGGGGCTGATATATCCAGCGCCAGTGGGGTCGGGTCAACACCGATCCATCTTGCGTCAAAGGCTGGATGCCTTGAAGCCATTAAACTATTCTTGGAGCGTAGGGTAGATTTCATGGTTGCAGACGATAATGGAGACCTTCCAATCCATTTAGCTGCATGCTCTGGTCATTCAGAAATCGTTAAATTGTTCATGAATGTCGGAGCTTACTTTACTATTCCAAATAATAATGGAGCCATGCCAATCCACTTAGCAGCAGGGAGTGGTTGCGTCGACACGCTGAAGGTATTGTTGGATGCTGGGGCTACCATCACCATTGCGGACAATGATGGGGACATGCCGATCCATTATGCGTCGTTATATGGCCGCACAGAAACAGTAAGACGACTATTGGATGTTGGAGCTAATCCTATGACTGTAAACAATAAGGGGAGCGCGCCAATTTATCTAGCATCTGAAAGTCATACCGAAGTCCTTCAGCTACTTCTGGACTCCAAGGCAGATTTCATGACTCCAGACAAGCATGGAGATGTTCCTCTCTTGCAAGCGTCTCGATGGGGCAATAATAAGGCTGTTGAGCTGCTTCTCGACGCTGGTGCTAATGAGTCTTATGATTTCTCAAACCGGCTAGGCCAAACGCCACTGATACTAGCCTCAAGACGTTCGAGTAGACAAACTATGAGGCGATTGCTTGAAAGCGGTTTAATGAATGTAAACGCCGCTGATTGGCAGGGTTCAACTGCTCTTTTTGTGGCTGTGAAAAATGGCTGCCTGAAGTCGGTACGGGACTTGCTGGATGTTGAAGAAGTTCAAATGGATAGTACGGATCGACGCGGCCGGACACCCCTCTGGTGGGCAAAGCACCTTGGCCACACACGGATATCCAACCTCCTGATACGGAGAGCCAAAAGAAGAGGGCTGTCTATCGACTGTGATGATTCGAAGACAGAAACAACCCCATGCTCACCCGATATCAACTCGCTTTATTGCGATGCATGCCTCTTGACTATACCAAGAGCGAAAAAATATTATAATTGTGAAGATTGCGATGGACATATAGTCATATGCATCGACTGCTTTCAGTTTGGAATTCGTTGCTATGAAACCTCACATACCCTAGTAGAAGGAGAGCAGGAGGAATGGGAAGAGAGCGAATTAGAACAAGAAGAAGACGAAGAAACAGACGAGGAAGAAGATGAAAGTGATGATTCTGATTCCTCATCTGAAGAATATTGCTCGTCATCTGATGATGACAGCTCTGATTCCGGTAATGACGATTCATGCTCAGATGTAGAAGCTTCTGGAGATGAGTCATTTTCATCCTATGAGGGAAGGTTGAACATATGCCAAAGAACTTGTCTACATTGCAGAAAGCAGTTTTCTGATTTAAATGGTCTCTTTTACCATATTAACAAGAAGAATCATGCTGTAAGCATACTCACAGGAGATCGAGAACGCTACATACCAAGAAGCTGGGGCACGCCCGCAGTAGAGGTCGTGAGGGAATTACCAATGGCAGATCGCGCCAGAGACCACTGTTTGACTTGTGAGGAGTTTTTCGGTCATCGAGACGAGCTTTTTCAGCACCTTGACGAACACCAGCACGCGATAGACTTACGGACAGGTAACCCTGGATACTATAAAAGACCATGAGATTAGGAATGATGAGCACTAAGCGCTCGGACCGACAGTGTCTTTATGTTAGGAATACACAGAATTGGCCGGAAAATTGTGTGCATGGCATCTTTAATTGATGAATGCTGTTTTCGGGATATGTTTATCTCACAAAGAAATACAGGTATACAAAATAAGACCACAATCGCAAATACCCAAAGAACGAGATTACCCTTGGCAATGAGATATCCTACCAAGTCAAGTGGACTGGGTGGCCTGTGGAGTATAATACTTGGGAACCTAAAGCTTACTGTAAAGAACTGGGTGGTGTTCCAATTCCCCAATAGACTAAAAAGATCAACTAGTTCAATTAGGTTCGCTACATCAAACTGCACCACACAACAGCCTATAGGGGCTTTGCTAGGAATCCACATCCTTACACTCACCTTGAGAACGCGATGGGTTCGGTACGAAAGTATCACAAGCAGATCAAGAAGACACATAAGAAATGGGACGACAAGGCATAGAGATGCTAACTCGTTACCTCCTTACTAACTCCTCTCAAGGCTTGAGGACAAGCCTCTTGGAGGAGGGGATAATTGTATGGCTTGTTAGAGACAAAAGTGGATTGCCTACAGAAGGCTGTTGAGGCTTATATTCTAACACGCTCCCTGGCTCAATAGCCGATGTGAATGTGTGAATGTGGGCACTGTGTGGCCGCGAGAGAGGAAATATATAGGGGGTGTTGATTGCTCATGTGCCCTTCTGTGTTAGGTGTTTTTGTTGCGCTGCGGAAGTGTGGCATCGATGTGAATCGAACTAGCTATCTTTCCGTTTGTGTGGTATGTTTTCGCCTTGACCACTACACTCCAGAGGGCAAAATCCTACTTCAGTTTCCAAGCTTACAACCAAAATTCACAATTAAAAATATTTTGCCTATATAGTCTATTGCATATTAAATATATTACAGTGAATTTTTTTATCTTAACATCTAAGTTGCTATTAGAATATGCTATTCAAGTTGGCAATTTTCCAGACCGTTACATTCCTATTATGGTATAGCCCAATTGACAGGGATAGCGTTACATTCCCATTACGGTTAGCGTACTAAAACTGACGAAGTTTAGCCGCACCACCTAGTGTAGCGCTGATTGGATGATGAAGCCCCTTTTGTGTTTTTGCGTGTATAATTCTGAGGCAGTCTTATTGTTCAACTTCAGTTTACATTGGGAAGAGCAATGCGGGTTCGATTTGTTGGCCCAAAGAAACAGGGTCAATCGACAGAACGTCAACGACGCTTGCAAGCGGCTCGCACACGAAGACACCGAGAGCGTCAGAAAGAAATAAATGATGCTGCCGAAACAAACCAACTGATCGATGCAGTTCAAACGCCAGCCGAGGATGGGCAGGTCGGTCTAGAGCATAGTCCGGTGCCTGATATTGGGCAGCTTGCGAGCGATAATATATCTACTCATGATGTATCTACTGGCGATGCCTTTCCTTTTACTGGTCGGGAGGATGGCGATCCCGAAATTAACTGGATGGAGCCGCATTCTTATTATGAAGAGGAAACGCTTGATCCCCACCCTGCTGAAGACCGAGAAGCCCAGACGGAGTTTCAAAGCCCAGAAAACCACCATGAAGAGCAACACGATCTCCCTCATAACGCTTACACTGATGTGCAATATACAACTGAAAAGTTCATCCAACAGTTTCTAGTCGGGGTACATGGCTGTAGTGCTCAAAGTCATAAAGAATCTCTAAGAGCGCATATCGAAGCCGAGGGAGCTTATAACCATCATGGCCTTAATCAGCTATTCCCTCAAAATATACCTCACACACTCGATAAACAGTATATTCTCTCCCCCAAAGCTGATGCTGAGTCAATGCGACTTAGCCCGGAACGTTGGGAGACACTGTTTTCCGGCTCCACAGCTCAAAGTTTTGACAGCACACCTAAACAAGCTTGCCTCCATGTTGAACAGGCCCTCGAGCATCCACATAACCTCTCATTCGATATCGACAGCTTACTAGGCTTTTTAGCCTCTCCAGCAGCAGCGGTTCGTGGGATACGATTTTATTCTGCTCCGCAGTATCGCCAAAATATCCAGACAGATGTGCATCTAACCCTCGATCATATATCCCCTGATACAGATCGACCTCGACTAATTCCATCCCGACTTAAAGACGTGCCCCACTTCATCTTCGGACGTATTGAGGGCGCTGATTTCATCACATTACACCTTTTCTTCCCAAACTTACCGCAAAATGATGACTTTTACCGACTGACCGATGAGCAATTTTCCCGGTGGTTTGACGACATCTTCTATCCTGCTGTCCGTCGGGTCTGTGATGTTGACCGACTTCAGCACTTGCCGGCGAGTTACCGCCATGCATTAACCACTTGCCGTGCTCCTCAGGTGGAAAATCGCCTTCTGGAAACTGCTAGCTACCGAACTAGGCTCCAAATGTCCTACTTCTTACCAGCACACTGCTTGCAGCAATTATGGGATCATATTCTCACAGCTGTGAGTCGGCCAGGATTGCAAGATTTTCGCGACCCAGAGTTATTTTTTGAGGCCAAGGGCACTAAGCTACAATTCAAACACCCTAATGCCCCACCCGATCTACTTGCAGTCATGGAAAACTTCGAGTATAAACTACGCCAAGTACTAAACTTCTCTTATATACATTGTGATAGGCTGTACATCGATGTAGGCAAAGAGACTTGCCCGCCTCATGATGATACACTCGATGAAGCCCAAACTTACCTATGGCGGCGGTGTTGTATCCGCCATCACTTGAACCAGCTCTATAACGGCGATGTTCCAAAGTCAGGCCAAAACTTCTATCATGAGTCAATGCTTCGTGACGCAGGTGGCATGACTACATTGACCCCTCCGAGCTCTCGACTTCGGCGTGGAGGACTTCTCTATGGCCAAATGTATAGTCTTACTAAAGAGATCATAGACGCCGCTCGTACATTCCCGTTTCAGAATCCAGATCTGCGGCACCTGGCGTTGGATCCAAAACTCTACTATGGTGGGCTACAAGCTAGCGGCAAGCCAAAATCGGGCAAGAATATCATAGAGCGTGCATATTTGGCAAGCAAGCGCCGTTGTCACTATGGCCTAATGGATTCTAGGCAAAGATCCTTTGGTGTCCGTGAAGAGTATCGTATATCTTGGACTCTATTCCAAAGCACGCTGGCAGTATTGCGCTCTCTAAGCCACGAAAATCGCATCATGAAATTACCCAAGCCCCCACCATATTTATGGATAGTTCGCACTCAGGTGTTTGTTGATTATCTCTGGCAGAACATTAATAAGTTTACATCCGGTTTTGAGCTAGTCCGAGCCCAGTGTTCCCCAGAAAGAACAACATGGGAAGAGACGAAAATAATGGACATGTTTCTTACTTGTCTTAGAGTTGCAGTCGGATCATGTGACTACTCTCGGCAAGGGGCGTTATGGTGGAGCAGACGAGAGCTAAAACAACCTATTGGATCGCCGATTGTGCGTTATGGTCTTGGATTCAGCCGCACATTGGAGAAACACGGATACTGCTGGTTTGAACCTCTTGTTGACTGGACGAAGCTGAGATTTATTCCGAGGTTTACTGACTTAGTATTATTTGGCACTGGTACTCTTCGAAAACGATATTTAAAAAGTGGTGGCCACATCAAGCATTTTTTTGATCTTAGTCGCCGTGCTGACTTGGGCCTCGAATGGCTCCGCCAATACCTTGACGAAGATGTTATTACAAGTCAGATTTTGTCATGGCTTTGCCACATTTGTCTACAACAATTCAGGGTTGATACACTACTTTCCATGAAGCGCGATATCATCTCCGAGATGCAGACCGAGATCCTAGAAGGAGACATTCAATTTTGCTATGAGACTCTCTCAGCTATCTTATTAGTTGACATGCATGCGGTATCAAGTAGTAGTTCCCGGTGTAAGAGTCCCGAAGAACTGGCTTACCTGCTACTTGGATATGACGATGGCCGTTGGCGAGGCGAATGGGATAACAAACCGTTTCGGAAACTTCATCAGTGGATATGTATCGCTTTACAGGAATTTCCGTCGGAGCGCGGGTTATTACGAATATTCGAGGATCAACTTTGTCGCTACCTTTTTATGTACCACTGGGTATTGCCATATCCCTCTCGTAGCGGACTGGCGCCGAAATACAGGAAGTGCAAGCGTCAATGGTTTTCGATTGATCTTCAGAATGAAAGTCGATATGAAATAGAAGGTGCCACTCCAGAAAACTTGTGCTGGTCTAGGAATGGTTGGCGGTTAGGAAATCCTGCAAGCTTGCCCTCATATCTCTATTGGAGTCAGCAACAATGGCAGTCATGGATTAGAGGTCATCTTGGCCAAAGTCAAATAGTTAAGGATATAGGAGTCCACGGTCATCAAGAGAGCCCTGCTTATATGCCATTAGGGCAGCAAGGTGGAAATCCGCGGTATCACTTGCGAAGTGCCCAGCACAGTGTCACTCAACGGGATGTTGATTCCTTGACTATGGAGCCAACTGAGGGTGAGAGAGAAGCATCTAGGTCAATGGGTTCTCATCAATCAGTTTCAAGTCAACTGCAGATTGATATTGGACTTGAGACTGCCCAACGGATTGAGCAGTGTATAACCAATTTTCGGCAAATGGTTGCGCAAAATTGCTGGCAAACCTTCAACAACATACACCAAGTCACTCAGTCACAATCGATTCTAAATGGGGGAGAGGGCTTTAGAGCACCGCCACTAACTCAAGAACAAAATGTTTCTTCTAGAATGTTGCAGCATATTTCTACACCACCCAATCAACCACACCTTTTCTCAATGCCTCTCTTACCGACACATCTCTGTCTTGCCGCACAACCACTTCCGCCTCAAGAGGCAAGAGATACAAGGCCTCCTCAACCAGTTCTGTTTATACAGCATATCACTTGCAATACCCAGCAACACTCTCGCCATCAAGCTAACCGCCACTGTCCCAAGCGCAAATTAGGTAGGCCTCCAAAATATTCGAATCGGGAGGACAAGGCAAAGGCCGACGTGGCTAGGAGGAAGGCCAAGCGTCTGCGGGAGGCTTATGAAAAACGCGCTGAGGAATTCGCTCGAGTCTATCATTAGAACCTAATCAACTGGTACCGTGCTACAACCCCCACAAGGCGGGTTGTCTGTCTGTAAATAGATTAAGACTGATCTGATAAGATAATATGGGCGGTTATTTGCATGGATGAACAGATCATGCCAGCCTTGAACCAAACAACACTTTTGATACGAGCTTAGAATTCCCACCTGCAGTAGAGAATGAAGCACGAGATGAAGACCAAATCGCATCTCTTGCAGATGAGCTAGCCGAACAACTTATTAAATTTCAAGGATGCTGCAATAACTGCCACCAAACAGCAGAACATGGCCGTATGGAAGATCCGCATGAATATCTCAGCCTCGCCATGTATCTAGAATTTGCACCTGCTCTAGGCCCTGACATCCTCGGCTTGGCGACTCTAGCACGCCAGGAAGATAACCTAGCTGGGAAAATGGACCCGGTAGCACGAAGAGAGGTGTTTTGTGGTATTGGTTCTAGAGGCGAGATACCTCATATAGGCTTAAGCCAAAATGATCGAGTCACCGATGAGGCTGGGGTTTCTTTTGATGTGGATAGCGTTATAGCTTTCCCAAGTTGCCTTTCAGCCGCCAAGCAGGGTATTAAATGGTCACCTACTCAAATGCCTGTATCCGACCTTCAGTCCGACCTTCATCTCCGCTCAAGGCCCGTTACATACTTTGATGCAAGCGGAAGACAACATCATGTCCACCGGTCAGTTCACCAAATTCCCCATTACACATTTGGTCGTGTTTTTGGGTTTGAAGATATATCAGTCTACTTCCTATTCCCTAACCTATACCGAGAGGAGCAGAAGTGCAGTCGGCTTCGGGATGAAGACTTCCGCTTATGGATGGATGGAGTCCTTCTCCTATCAATATACAAATGCTATAGCAGTGCCCATGTTCAGCATTACCCATCGAGCTACAATCACAGTCATTATAATTCTACTGCTCGCGGAGTGGAGAGACTCTCCCAATATGTGCACCCAGTTGCACGAGAACAGCAATTGGTTTATCATCTACCCCCAGAAGCATTGGCGGGGGTTTGGGCCAGTATTCTTACCACAATCCAAGAACCAGGCTTCCAACAGTTCCAAGACATCACAATCCTCCTACAAGCAAAGAATCTAAAGGTCCTTACTAAAGACACCACCTAGGAGAAAATGCTATTACGATTTCGTGCCTATTGGGTCGATGCCATTAATAAGAATTATATTACCTTAGAGACATACTTTGACATTGGGAAAGAAACTTGTCCTCAACAAGCATCATAAATTGTACCATGGAGCCAACTGGCAGATGAAGTTATAAACATTCCAATAGATGCACAAGCTGAAACGCTACTATATAAACGGTGTTGCTTAGACTCATATACCATCCAGGCTCAATGTGGGTCCACTAATAACATAAACCAAAAGCAAATGTTTTATCCTTTCAGTATGCTTCAGGATACTGGAAGTTTAACCATTGAGACAGAAAAGAGCTCTTCCCGCCGCGCCGCTGGCCTTCTCTACTCTCAATTCTACCCAAGCGTTAAGGAAATATTTGCGGCAGAAAATGTATATCCATTCACAAACTTAGCCATTAAAACCCTTGCGCTTGATAAGAGATTGAGAAAAACTTGGGAGCTCGTTGGAGGTGGCCTTAGTCACCAGCCTGCAGCATTGATGAAGGCTTATCTATACACAAAGCTCCGGTGTTATTACGCCTTATTGGGTTCTATGCAGAAGTCTTTTAGCATTAGAGAAGAACATTGTGTGTCTGAGGACCTATTCTACGCTATCGATCGTCAGATTCGTTTTCAGGGGCTTCAGAACCAGCGCCTTATTGTCACTACTGATGATAGTTCCCCATACTATAGTTTCACAACTGATACATTGATTCGATGGATGAGGTAGAATATCAATAAGTTTTGTCTAGGATTTGAGATGGTTTATAGCTTCCGGGACCCACATTTTGTCACTTGGGAACATACAAGAATCATGCTTATGTTTCTTCATTATCTCCAATTTTCATATTCAGGTGGATTGATCCAGAAGGTAGGTGATTGCTAGCAGGATATTCGACAGCGACCTGATCCAAGCCAGCCAAGCGGCTTTCGTCGTTATGAAGGACTTGGGTTTAAGAGCACTATGGAGACATACGGCTATACCTGGTTTCTCAATAAGATTGACTGGAATACACTCACCTTCCAACAACCTTATGCGTCCTATATGATGTTCAACAATCCATCAATGCAGTCAGCATACCATTCGCAATATCGCCAAATTCGAGACGTACGTCTAGACCTTATTCGGGTGGACAAAGCTCGACAGTAGATGTCCGAGTTCAGTGCCATACCCAGCTGCTTGGAACACCTGGAGCAGTACCTTCAACAACTCTGCTTATGCGCTTTTCGAAAAGATGTTTTCTTGCATATCAAGAGTGTTCTACATCCAGACAGGGTGGAATCGGCATTATCTGGCGATATCCTATTGTGTTTCAATAGTGTGAGCGATGCTTTAGCTGAGCAAAGCCGGCCTCCTCGACTTGCATCTGGTCATCGATTGATAGTTAAGAATATTGACGTGTTATTTTCTTGGCTCTGGGGACGGAAAGATGGCCAATTCCAACGCAAAGGGTGGGACAATAAACCATACCGCATGTTATACCAACAGAGCTTCCAAGCAATCACTATTATTCAAGGGAAACAAAATGCTCGCAGATGGCGCCAGAAGCTAAAAGAGTCCTTTCTCCGTACTCATTGGATGCTTCCATATCCTCAAAATCAAGGATTCATGCGCAAAGACAAGGAAACAAAACAATTTATATGGTGGCCTACTTTTCATAGTAGGCTTCACCGCTATTATATACACCTCGGGAAGTCTCTTACACAGTCACTACCGACATCTTTCATTCAACATCATCTAAGCAGAGGCTGGACATTAGCACCGGCAAGCTCTGGAGAGGATTACATGCCATATGTTATCCACCCAGAACAGCATTTCCTTCGCCAATCGGAGGAGGAATTTTATTCTATGCTAGTCCAACTTAGGGAACAACACCTAGCCGGTTTATCTTAAGATGCTCCAGCACCCACTTTAAATGTAGTAGAGTTCAACGTCTCCTCGCCTGATTGTATCCGGATTCCAAAATGGTATTATAAGACACATAGCTATATATGGAAGTCGTTTGAAGAGACTGACTCACCTACTATATGTGCGGTATTCCTCCGCGAAGCATTAGAAAAATATAAGCTTCTTCAGACAAAACTTCGATTGCGGCGACCTCAGCGAAAGGCTCAAAAACACCATCTTGCTAGGGATCTAAATGAACATGAAGTAAGTGAAAGCAACTCTGAGATCACTTCAGATGATGATAGCCTTCCTAAAAAACAGCAAGAGCAAGCACGGGAGGTACGCCAAATTAGGTTAAAGATGAGAGAGCTTATTGAAAAGGAGAAGAAGAGGTCATTATTCCCAAGCTCATTTGACTGTTTCGAAGATGAGTTTAAAGGACGCTTAGAGCAAATAGATCAGTTACTTAGCAATTAAATATAGTTATATTATGTTTCTAACAATAAAGAGAATTTTACTTCACGAGTCTTCCAAATGTTACTACTATTCAGATATTAGTCATCCAAACAAAAGTAATAAAAAGCAATTATACAATAAGTAAATATAAAATAAGGGGAAGCTTAAAGCAATTTATGCCCTTTCTATCTACAATTGTTCAATTACCTCTCTAGCTTCTAGCCTATACCTTACTAAAATGGAATACTTTATCCACTTACCCAATTATCGTATCTTAACTTATCGCTCCTGTCAGAAAGGGATAATCGATTCCCGGATCAAGACACATCTTCGAGGAGTACCACACAAGCTCAAAAGAGAACAAATCGACCGAGCACAACAATGGGCCAATACACTCAATATCATTTGGAGCGAAGGAGAGCTTCTGAGCCTGACCATTCCCCAAAAGGATAGCGCACCAATCTTAGAATTGGGGGAAGTTGGAACCGATGGCTTTCGTTGCACCTTTACTGATGACTGTCGGTATATTGGTGTTGAATTAAGAAGAATTCGAGAACATCTTAAGGAAACTCATGGATGGAGCCAGAATTTGAAAGGTGGCAGGCCTTCAGCCGACCAAACTCATTCACAGCAGGATACCGCTCCATGGAGGAGCGGAGTCGTATATCAGCGATTTTTTCATTATGGCCCTCGTAGTGAATACTTTGAGGTCGCTAACGGCCAGAACCTTGCTAGAGTATCAGGAGCCAGAAATGGGACAGAAGCTAATATTTAAGAAGCTATATCTGTATTCCAAGCAAGGGCCAATACTATTCATAAAAAAGCACCGGGTAGCACAAACAATCCGGAAAGTCTACCATCACCAGATGCATGGATCTATTGAGTTGGGGCATATGCCCACCTTAAGGACTTCACCAATAAGAAATGTTTCTTAAAGAGTTTGCTTTCACTTGAGTATACAGCACAGAGGGACAAGCATGACTTCAGCGATGATTCCCTTAGCGTGGACTCCTCTGAGGCTCCCCACACAGTTGATGGCATAAAAGCTACCAGCCATGATACCCAACTCCAGTGCATTCACACTGCTGTTAAGCGGCTTATTAAGAGCGCGATAAATGAAGCTGTGCCAGGCGTTGTCTCATGGAACGTCTTGATTGAGGTCAATCGCAGCGATATAAATAAGGAGCAGAGCACGCCATTTCACTTTCGGTTCAGTCAAGCCACTCAAAAAAGGTGTATTACTATATGTCTGCAATTTTTTGCCTATGCCATTCGAACACTATCTCTACAAGATACCGCCGAACGACCACCATTTAAGCTAAATAAAGGGCAAGCAACAGCATATCAAGCTATGATAGATATTGCCAGCAATCAGGTCAGTCTCTTAAAACATCAAGACCAAGAAAGAGGCGAGAGAATACAGATGAAGGAGCTCCAAGGCCTTCTTGAAGAGTCTGTCTTAAACTTCTATATTTCTATCCTTGATCATTTTACTAAGAATACCGAGTACGAGAGTATTCTTGTTAGCTTTTTAATGGTTCTATGCATTCGGCATGAGAACGGATGGGAATCTGAGAGCAGTTTCACCCCGAAGCTATCGGCTATCCTGACTATATCACGTCTACTTCTAGTGAAGTACACCGTAAATAAGAGAGCCAAGAGCATTCAACAGAGGATTGAAGAAGGTCAAACGAAGGAGGACGCTGAAGAAAACAGTCCAAGCCATTTTAGCATTATGTCATCGATGACACGACGTTTTATGGTAGGAGGCGCAGAGGGTTGGGATACTACGCCTATCCAATTTATTGTCCGACTTCGTCACTTTGGTATATCAAGCAGCCGAGATAAGCCAAGAATACCACAAGTGCAATGGGATAAGGACCACGCTATCTATAAGGACATCCGGATCAATCTAGTTGGTATCCAAACAATGATACAGGTCTCTTTACGCCAAGCTGAAATGATACTCTATGAGCGTTTAACTTTTTGTATGGGCTCTCAAGATCAATCGCCAGTGCAGCTTGGGCTACCTGATATTCCTTGGGATGTCCTTAGTAATAATATATCTGATGCTACAAAAGGGTTTTCATTTATTAGAAATCTTTTTGACATTGTTCCTGAGAGCATTGGGTGGATATTTCAAAAAGTGTGTGCTAATGAACGACTTAAAAGGACCTGGGTTCGATCCTCCTCCAAGGTCAACTTTGAGCTTTGCGAAAACACGGCATGGAAGTACGGCATGGCTATAGAGGAATTCCTTGAGGCCTTGCTATTTCTTATACATCTATCAGGCGGCGAACCCACAAGTTCAAGACAGCTCCTTACTTTACAGCATTGCAATTCGGGCCAAGGTGCTGATCGCAATGTGTTTTTCGACCATGGGTTAGTTCTACTTTTAACCAAGTGCTGCAAGACAATCTGCAGATCAAATACCAATGAGCTAGTCTATCGGTTCCTGCCACAGGAGATCGGTAATCTATTGATCTACTATCTTTGGCTTGTCTTGCCGTATTGGGAGGACCTGCAAGCTAATGTTTGGGGAATATCCAAGCTTAGCACTCGGATCTGGGCAACAGAAGACACGCTGAATTATTATTACGAAGGCGAAAGCAGCTGTGAAGAGAGTGATGACGGCGAAAGCGATAGCTGCGAGAGCGATACAAACCAGGGTGTGTCTAGCTCTAACAGTGAAACCCAACACACATATGCGATAGAAGAACAACATCAGCAACCGCTAAGATTGGGCGTTGGGCCTCACTGGACACCGGCTCGGCTAGCACGCATCCTAAAGAAGATGAGTCTAGTTGGTTGCCAGAAGGGGTTCACCACCGACGGCTGGCGACATCTTGCTTTTGCCTTTATGCAGCACTACTTGCAGAGCGCAAGAACAACCCGGTCGGCTACTGCTAATAGAGCATGGGGGGGTTACTGGAGCGAGAGCGATAATGATGAGGGGTATAAGCCGTCTGTTGCAACCCCAGCAACTCACCGTTCGCATAGTAAGGGGTGGCACTACCTTCTTGGATTTTCATCCGCTCTAAAGAATGTTCAAAGTGTTCTTATGCCTGGCCAAAAACGAAAAAGACAATCAACATGTTTTGAAGAAACGCACGAGCTTCAGCTACGATGTTGGAGAATCTTACAGAAGCTTAATGTCGACCATTCACTACGCCGCCTTTATGGAGATAACACCAGCATTAGCATTTCGCATCATCAAGCAGCAAAGGCAGTTTTAAGCAATGAGAGCCCTATTGTGGTTGTAATGAGAACAAATGCCAGTAAGGGCCTTTGTTTCACGCTTTCTGCTGCAAATTGCTTAGGTGGTTCTACTATTGTTGTTGTCCCACTTGTGTCTCTCCTTGGTTGTATCATGACCAATTGTCAAGGTCTGAACTTAACATGCGCCGAGTGGAAGGCCAATCAAATGCCAGGAGATGTATCTCTTATATTTGTTACACCTGAGCTATTGATGACAAAAAGGTTTGCAAACTTCTTACAATTACGGTGTTTGATGGCCAAGATTAATCGAATTGTCATTAATAAATGCTATGCAATAGCAAAGTATATGCCATCGTTCTGGTCTAAGCTACAAGAGCTAGAGAACGAGACTCTTTTTGGAGTACAGATGATTTATATGATATCCACACTCTTACCATCGGGCGAGGAGGACTTTTTTAGGTTGATCAACAAAAGGCATAACGATTTGACAATAATTAGATCGAAGTCATTACATTCTAATATTGCCTATAGTGTTCGGTCAGCCTCTTCAGCCAGTACAAAGGAGCTGCTACTAACAAGAGTGCAAGCGGCAAGAGCCATTATTCAACAAAAGCTCGAGAAATACCCATGGCCAGCTAAATTAGTTGTGTTTTGTCAATCCATCAAGACTACTATGGCTCTTGCAGAGGAGCTAGGATGCGATGCATTTTCCCGTGACATCACTACTCGGGATAGTCAAGCTGAGAGGCTGCAAATGTGGATGACCGGAATTCGTCGAGATCAGTTTGGCGATGGAAGAGTGGTAATAGCTACACATTCAATAGGGGTAGGTATCGATGTGGACGATATCCGGGTTGTCCTTCATGTTGAGATGCCAGTTGACATTGCGGAATATGCAGAGCAGAGTGGACATGCAGGGCAGGATGGGCTCCCAAGTGAAGCCATCATTCTTCAGGTTAAAACTGCAACAAAGAAGTCTCAGCCTGAAGTTACAGAGATAGAAGCGACTCAAATATATCTCAGTGGGCAGACGTGCCGACGGGTAGTCTTGGATTTAGCGATTAATGGATCGGAAGATAGGAGCGGGTGTGAGGAAGGAGAAGAGCTATGTGACGTTTGCAGCGGACAGAGCCAATCAGAGATTGTCTAGTACAGTGGAAGTTCTTGTTACCTTTAGTTCTGTTGTCTATTGCCTACCTTTAAGAATGAAAGTCTCTATCCTTACAATCTGCCCTATTTGTGCTTCCTATACTCCTCTTAACTGCTGCGCATTCCAATTTGATATATTACAAAAGGCTTACTATCAATCGAGTTGTTGTGTGTATACCCTAGATTACTTATATATAAGAAGCGTATGCTTAGTCACCAAGCGGGTTGTGTCTGAATTAGGGTGGGTCGCCTAGGGGATGTCCAATAAAGTCACAGAGAATGCCCCATTTCCCCATAATACGGCATTGATGACTAAGCTAATTGAATTGACCAAGGGGTGAGATATTGTCAGGGCAGCCCGTACACACACCGGGCCCGGTGCGGTTAAGATCATGTGACTTCCACACACCGGGTCCAAGAGATGTTCAATGGCTAGGCTAATACCTCCTCCAATGAATACCCAATCATTGATCTTGCTATCATGCCCTTCCTTTGAGGTCCCTCTAGCCCCTGCCTCTGCTCTGTGTGTGTGTTCCTTGG
>VTGD01000198.1:22235-57072 GCA_013406985.1 Calonectria crousiana | reverse complement strand
TTTTTTTTTTTTTTCTTCTCTTGACCTACGCTGATCCCGCGTCCTGTGCGTAACAGTAGCATTTTTTTCATCCTGCCTGCATCCGCCCCCGTTCCCACTCTACCAACAAACCCCATCCAACCAGCCAGCCTTTCTTCCACACCGAATCACCCATGAAGAGCAAACGAGCAAGGGAAGCCGCTGAGGCCGACGACAGCCATGTTCATGTCAATCTCGATGCCGAGGGCCCCTCCAAGAAGCGCAAGCGCTCCGCCGACGACGACGATGCCACCAAGGTAAAAAAGTCTTCGAAGAAGGATAAGAAACACAAGAAAGAGTCCCGCAAGGAGCGTAAGGACAAGCGCAAGAACCTCCAGGATCTCCCCGACCAGGACGATGACCAGGGCGACGCCGCCCAAGATGCTGCCGACCCCGCTGCCACCACCGTCGACTCGCCAATGGCTGATGCAGAACCCGTTGCTTCTGCAGGCGCCGCCGACGCAGACGACATCGTAAAGAAGGACAAGAAGAAGAAGAAGAAGTCCAAAGAGAAGAAGCAGGATGATCAAACAGATGCCACTGGCGCAGATGCAGGCGCCGGAGCAAACCCCGATGCTGACCAGGCCAAGAAGAAGAGCAAAAAGCAAAAGAAGGCATCCAAAGAGGCCGACGCGACTGCCTCCACCGCCACCAACACTGCGAATGACGCCGACTTGACAAACAACAACGACGATGACTCTGCTCAAAAGGTTGACCGCCACATCGTCTTTGTCGGTAACCTCCCCTTCACTGCCACCGCGGCCACGATTGAAGCCCACTTTGCGTCGCTTCAACCCTCGTCGGTCCGCTGCATGAGTGATCCCAAGGACGACAAACCCTGTCGCGGTATCGCCTTCGTCGAGTTCTCCAAGGTCTGGCACATGCGAACCTGCCTCGACAAGTTTCACCACTCCATGTTCGATGACGGCGTCTCTCCTCCTCGCCGAATCAATGTCGAGCTAACGTAAGTAACCGTACCTTCCAACCACCACCTCCTTACATCTTTCTCCTGCCAACCTGTTTCGGCCTCCCCTCAATCGTTGGCTCAGGGCGATTCCCTTGGAGCCCAATACCACCCGCCCGACCCCCTCTTCCCCTCGTTTGTTTGCTGCCTACTTGCTCAGCTCCCGGGCTGCTTGACCTTTGTATGGTTAGATTGGCTAGCAAGAAGTGCCGAGTTTGACTATTCATCTCTGCTACACTGCATATGCTTTCAATCCCAGCACACACCCCTCTTCGCCCCTCCCTCACGGCGTGCCATTGGATCCTTCGGCCAAATATGCACATAGGGGGAAAACAAATCCTCCAATTGAAATCTTGTGGTATCGCATTGGCTAACTTGTGCGACAGTGCTGGTGGCGGAGGCAAGACAAGAAAGCGCCAGGAAAAGATCAAGGAGAAGAACCAGAAGCTCAATGAGAACCGAGCCAAGCGCATTGAGCGCGAGAAGACTGCCAAGGAGACCAATGACAGCCAGCAAGGCATGGAGGACAACATCCACCCCAGTCGCCGTGGTCGCGTTCCCGGCAGCTACTGAGTTGCACTTCTCAGTGGTTTGCTCGGGCACTTTGCTCCATTAATCACATGCGCCTTGTATTATTTTACAAAAGCTCCTAATACAGACATGCCTTCTGGGTCAGGGTGGAGATCGGAAGAAAAAGAGACTGGGTTGCCTGAAACAAATTGAATGTTGTCATATGAAGAGAAGAAAAAAACACGGGCTACGTGGAATCACGCAGAGTTGGATGACGGAATATGAAAAAGTTCACTTGCAATTTGTCGCGTATATTTAGACATGAGAGATATCCCAAAACAATTGGATTGGACCATTAACCTCGAAACAAGAATCCGAAATTGCATCATGCACTTGAGCATCAAAAATATCAATATTGATTACCTGTCAAAGATCCCTGCTATCTGCCCTGCCTCATTTCTGCCAATCCATCACCCACTACTTTGCCGTTTCAATCTCACGGAGCAGAGTCATCTGAAGCTTGGTCCCCCATTTATGCACTTGGATTCGGCCCCATCTGTATGATGCATTATGCTACACTTTGCAAACAAATATCCCCACCATCTACAAAACGAAAACAGGAAAATAAGAAAAGGGATATTGTGTATTTGGATGAACATTGTGGAAAAAGACCATTGGAAACGGTCCTCCTTGAAGCAGGCTGCACGGCTTTCCCCTCTGGCCACGGAGAAACCCAAAGATGTGTCCCGCAAATTGGCCAAAAAACAAGCTTCCAAGAAGAGCCTCGAGCCACATTAAAGGCCTCGAGGGACAACTTCAGCGTGCCCTCGGAAGGGTGCTCATTGCCGTTGGGCAATGGAAAAACGAAGCTTCCAAATCGCAGACGGTTCTTGAATTACTCCCAGTGTCGGATGATCTCCTCCGTGTGGAGGTATACGGAATATTGTTTGGAAAAAGAAAATCAGGAAAAAAAAACTTCATCAAGAACCGCCTTGCAAAGTCCATCGTTACATGCAGTTATGTGTTGGGAAAGAGCCCGAAGAGAACCGTGAGCCGCCGTCTTATATCGCGAAATTCGTCGTGTCCTGGAAACCATCATGTTGTCGTGTTGCGCCATTGAGACGCACGTCGTTGAAACCAATCGTGCCGAGAAGTCTACAGAATCGAGCACTTGGATTTCTTCTGCTTCGAGGGTTGAGGTCGCGGGTTCAGCACAGCTCTGTAAAACTTGTTAGAGAACGGATACATGGACTGGAGATGCTTCCCCGGGTTTGGGGGTTTAGTAGAATAGGGATGGGTCTAACCGGATGGCCTCGTCAAAGACGCTCTTCAAATTCCTCTGGGTCAACGCAGAGCACTCGAGGTACTTGTAGGCCTTGATGTCCTTGGCGCAAACTAGAGCCTGCTCGTACGTGACTGGCTCCATGCGCTTCTGGCGCAGGGATTCCAGCGTAGCGGCATCCTCTCGCAGATCAAGCTTGGTACCGACGAGGATGATGGGAATGTTGGGTGCATGATGATCAATTTCAGGGTGCCACTGATGCATGCTGAGTCAGTCATCCAGTACCATTTGCGTCGGAGACGTGGGCCTATCAACATACCTTGGCTTTGACGTTATCGAAAGAAGGGGGGCTGACGATGGAGAAACAAATCAAAAAGACGTCGGTTTGCGGGTATGAGAGCGGGCGAAGGCGGTCGTAATCTTCCTGACCGGCGGTATCCCAGAGGCCTAGGCTGATAGGCTTTCCATCGACCATGACACTTGCCGAGTAGTTATCAAACCTGCGTGGGGTAGCACGTTAGCACCTCTGGCCGCATCACGGGCAGAGCTCAAGGGCACAAACACAGTGGGTATGTATTCGCCAGGGAAGGCATTCGTGGTGTAGGAGATGAGAAGACATGTCTGCGCTGAGTTAGCCAGAAAACTCTGGGATCATCTGGGCGGTTGCGAAGATGGGCATTGAGGAGAGAAGGACGAACCTTGCCAACGGCACCGTCACCAGTCACCACACACTGCAGCAGCGGTCAGCAAATCGAGGCATTGCGTCAGACCAGCGAATCGGCCACGAACCTTCAGAGATTGTACCCCGGGCTGAGCCATTGCTGCGAGATCTTATGACGATGTTCGGGGTGGTGTGTTTCTGGGAAATAAAGGCGGCAGGGGAGTCAGAGTCGGGAGAGCAGTTTGCCAGCAACGTGTTCTAGGTGAGGTCGTGTCTCTGAAGTATTCCCGAGGGAGGAAAGGTGGGTGGGGGAAGAATTAACGGATTCGGCAGGGACTGGCGAGGATGAGGTAGGATGGTCGAAGGCGTGAGAGGCGACAGAAACGGGGGTACAGCGAGCTGATGGGAGAGTTTCAAGGCTGCATGAGGATTAGAAAGAACTTGACACAGCCGAGTCGTGGTTCACGCGTTTTGTGCCGCAGGAGGTGAGGCCACAGGAGGAGGAGATTCAACGATCAGAGCGATCCACCGTCCACTTGCTGCTGGAGGGGGCTGATGAGTTATGGGATTGCACAGAGGGACCACCGCCCGCCCGGACGCCGCCCACACCAGCACACCAGGTTGGCCGCCAATGCCACCACTGGCCACAGTCCCTAGCCTTGCTAGCCTCCTGGGCTTGGGAGGTGCCAGCCAGCTTGCTAGCCTCTCTGCTCGGGGTCATGGACAAGGGGGCGTGAGGGGCCAGCAGGGCAACCAGCAGTGGTAGCCTTGGTGGGATCCTGGGCCGCTGGGATTCGGAGCTTCTCGAGGTGACCAGGGTGTGTCTGGCTGGCGCCTGGAAAGTGGGTGGGGATGCCACGGGCCAGGGAAGAAGAGGTCCAATGGGGGGGCAGGGGGACTCACAGGATCGCTGCTATCGTTGGCTGGGGCTTGTTGAGAGCTCAGCTGCACTGTGGCTGGATGGTGACGATTTGGAGGGCACGGGGCGAAAGAGCGATGAGAGCTCGGTCGTGCAGCAGGCGGCAATGCAGGATGAGGCTTCGTGGAGGAGAAGAGAGATGGATGACAGACGAGGGGGAGAGTTGGGGAAGAGAACAAGACGAGACGAGATGGGGAAAGCAGCTCTAGAAGGTGAAGTATGGCGGAAAGTCAAGCTGGGCCTGAAGCAGGTGGGTGGGCGCCTCGGGGATGGTGGAGCCTGGCTCGTGGGGACTTTGGGGGGGTGATTCGGCAGCGACAGCGACGTGTGAGTGGTGAGAAGCGAGCGGGCGAGCGAGTGGTGTGAGGCCTTGCTTTGTTCCTTGCTACCGTGAGGTTGGTGTGAGGTATGGGTGGATCGGTGGCGGAGGGGAGGGAGCGCGATGCGAGAGGAAGAAGAGAGCCAAACAGGGAAGCACAATGTGCACGAAGGCGGTTTTTTTTTTTTGTCTTGCTTTGAATGTCTTGTCTTGAAGCGAGCAAGAAAATTACAACTGGCGGCGAGTGCGACCGGTTGTCGGACACTGGCCGGCTGATTGGGCTATCAGACAGAGGCAGCAGGCAGCAGGCAGGCAGCAAAAGAAACGGGGCATCAAACGGGAATGCAGAAGCAAATCAATAGTCGTCTTCTGCCGCCGCCTTGGGATTGGATTGACCTGTTGATCAATCACTCTGGCGGATTGTGGATTGGGTGTTTCTGGTGGTGGCAGCAAGGAGCGAGGAGGGGCGGCTAAGCTGCCCAGGCCACAGCGCAGTGGCGCACGAGGGGCTGGAGTTGCTGGCTTTCAATGCTACATACCCGTACTAAGGGCCTGCTTGTTTGCTTGCTTGCTTGCTTGCTTACTAGAGCTAGAGCTGGTCAGCAACTAAGTTGCGGGAACACACACTGGAGGAAACATGCTGCACGCCTCATGCTTGCGAGAGAAGGCGAGTCACGAAGCTGCTTCAATAGCCGCTCTACGGGGCTCGCACGAGTGATTAAGACACAGGCCGCGGCTTCTATTGGCAGGCGACCCCAGACTAACAGGTCACTCTGCTACGCCGTTGGCTGCTGGCGCTTATCCTCCGGCTCTTGGTCGGAGGAGATTGGCCACGGCGAGTTGTTGCGACAAGGCCATCTCACTTTCGTGGAACAGGGGTTCTTGGTTAGCGAGCATCCTAACGACACGCAGCCCATTCCACTTTGCTATTGCATGATAACGGATAGCCCTGGGGAGGTTGGGGTTGAGCATGCTGAGCCTGTCGAGCCTCGCCGTGCCCACGACCAAATGGCTGGTATGCAAGGGTGTCGTTTGATAATGATGTAATGCCATTCGTGTCTGGTGTTTTGATGACGACGGGGGCTGTTTTCGCCCAAGGTTCCATACAAGGTTCCATCCAACCTACGGAGTTGCCATTTTACCCACAGAGCAGAAAAGGCCCTGTCTAGTCTACACCACCGCAATCTATACCCCATGTATTTTTTTCTTCTTCTTCTATTTTCCTTTCTTTCTCTTGCGCCGCTGCTAGCTCGCCTCACCTGAGTCTCTCGTGTCAGGATAGCCGCACAGAACCTCACCGTTCGCTATGGCCGTCGTCAGCAGCAATCAGGAGTGACGGGGATGACAACGGGCTGGTCCGCCAGTGGTCAGATATTTAAAATCGAGACCCAAGACGGTCATTAACTTCAACCTTGGTATCCTATGCCCAAGCAATCGTTCACAGTTGTGGCCCTCTAGTCCTCATTGGGGGGATGCATGTCAAACTCTGACGGCTCCCGTCTTGAAATGTGGCCGCGTGCAACCCCACAGCGCCGAGGCCTTGCAGCGTCCTCTTGGACGAGGCAGACACTTGACACTTGACACATCCGTCCAGGATCCAGGGCTGGTTTCGGCCCAAGGAGTCGGTCTTGTTTCCAGCCATGTAGACCCGATATCTCATCCGACCTGCCAAACGAACGGTCCCGGCAGTGCTTGCATCCGGCCTCGGGTCCTGTACGAGGGCTGGATGTTTCAATTTGTGGCCTGAAGCAGTCCAAGTGAAACCCCCTCAAAGCTGTAAGAAATTTGGGCAAACTGTTTCTCAGTTGTTTTATTTCAACATCCCTTGGCTTGGCCCCGTCGCTCGCGAATGTGTTCGTTGAGAGCCCGTAGTGCCGGCCCTGGCGGTGGAGGCTCCCCGGAGTGGTGGTCCGTGCGGGAAACCCCACCAAGTGCGGCGCGTCTTTGCTTAAGCCCGCCCAAGCTTGACAGTCGCGTTTCTGAAGTAGCCCCACGACATATGACACAAGACATTCCATCCTCAACACCACAATTAACGGCTCGTGCCGCATTACCCGATCCTCAATCGTCGATCCTGCCAAGTCCTAACGCGGGAGTTTACCCTCTTCCTTGTGTCCTCCGCCACTCGGCCACTGCAGTGGCCCCAGCTCAGAGTGCCCTTCGTCGCTATGAGCACCACTCCAGTCAACAGGACACCCTCCCGGACTCCCAGTCGTCGCCTCGTTCACACTCCCCTCGATCGCAGTGCAACCCGCGACCTCATCAACTCTGTTCGCCGCGGAGCGCCAGCCTCTGGAGGCCAGCGAAACAATGCGCCGACACCTCACGCAAAAGCTGCGCGCCGCGCCCTCAACCAACGCCGCACCGCCATGTTTACACCGGGCAAGAAACGGCGGCGCAGTTTGATGCAGCAGCGCGAAACACCTATGGGGATTCTTCGAAACCTGAGCAAAGTTCTAGCGCCGGCAAGTCAGCCCATCCCTTCATCCTCGTCTTCACCACAAGATAAGTCGACGATTGAGCCGATCCGAGAGGACGAAGATGACGACCTGTACGACAACGACGACGACGACTTGCCGATTGAGCCCACACTCACCCTGCCGCTAGATGACTGGGATAACGATTCTGAAGATGACCCAAGGCCGCCTCGCCTGTCGCAAGTCGATGACGGGAACTTGACGGTCCAGTCAATCGAGCTACCCCGCCGTTTCGCCAACGAACCATCTGTTTCCAGATTATCTCGAGGCAGCATAGGGAGCATAGGAAGCATGGGACTGCCAGATATAGACAATGACACATCGGCAGAGATTGGCCAGCAGTCCGATTTCTTCCCAGGCCTGCTCGACGACATTCGCGAGAGGCAACTTGATGAAGACG
Organism: Calonectria crousiana; assembly: GCA_013406985.1. Taxonomy (NCBI): domain Eukaryota; kingdom Fungi; phylum Ascomycota; class Sordariomycetes; order Hypocreales; family Nectriaceae; genus Calonectria; species Calonectria crousiana. The sequence continues at coordinate 49,522 of VTGD01000198.1, read as the reverse complement.
AACCGAGCCTTGAACCGTAAGCCGCAACTGCCAGCCCCAAGCGCAATTAAGCTATTAACAAGCGACTACAGCATCGAGATGGACCAAACGGGCCGGTTACCGTTCGGGCGTGATAGTGGCTTTGATTTTGAGATCCCTGTGGGGATTGGCGATCAAACCACCTTCGTCATGTCGGAACCAGGTGCGGACGCTCCCCAAACATCACCCATCGTTGACCGGTCTGTTGCCGAGGCTGTGGCAGACGCAGCGCGAAACGAAAACATGGAAGGTGCGATAGTTGAAGGCTCAGACTCAGACGTGGGAGGTCCCGATGTAGGAGGCCTTGATTTTGATAATGGGGGTCTCGACGAGAACAACTGGGGATTCGACGACCAGGGAGGATTCGACGATCACAGCTCAATTATCGAAGATGACACCGTCAGACCAGAGATTGAACCAGAACATCATTCAAAGAGGACTAAATCATCATTCAAACCACAAAAGAAGAAGAAGCGGATATCGAAGCACGGCGTCGAATACCCAGCACTGCCCTCCTCTTTTGTCAAGAGAGTTGCTCAAACCGCACTTCAGTCTTCCGGAATGGGCAATCAGCGGATATCTGCAGAGACCCTTGAGGCTCTTTCACAAGCATCTGAGTGGTTCTTTGAGCAACTAGGTGACGATCTTGGCGCATATGCCGATCACGCCAAACGAAAGACGATTGAGGAAAGTGACGTCTTGACATTAATGAAGAGGTATGTGGCGGGTATCAACTCCTAGTTTTATTTCTTTTCTGGACTCTAACTATTGTACAGGCAACGCCAGATCGGAGCTCGTTCCACGGTCTTTTCGCTGGCACAGAAACATCTGCCGCGGGAACTCATCCAGGAACTGAGAATGCCAGTTCCTCAACCCGCCAAGAAACGCCGTGCCAAGCGAGTGCAGGACGACGGTGAAGAAGACGTTGCAGAGAATACATGAGTTCTTTTGTTTACTTTACACAGGAACATGAATGGGGCGGGATTTCTTGTCATGCTGTTTTTTTTTCTTTTGGAGGGGGGGAGACGGCTTTTGTTTTCTAGCCTACAGGCCTTTGGAACGGGCCACACGACGAGCAACGGCTGTTGAGGGTTTCTTGACCACCATCCACAACATGATGGTGGTAGCAGCGGACAGAGCATACCTATGATTTGTTAGGGGCGCGGGCATAGGGGAAAATGGATCAGGATACGGGGAATCCAAATGGGGTGGGTAAGTGTGCATACCATGTGAAAATGTACTGCGCGTGGTTGTTGCGGAGATTGACCTCGGCGGCTCGACCATAGGGAACGCCGCGGGCCTCGTAGTCGACCATTTTCATGAACTCGGGTTCTGCGAAATATCTTTAGCGAGATGTCCCTCGGGATGTGCCAACCTCCTGTGCCGAGAATGGTCAGCCGGTTGTAAAAATGGAACATACCCATGGTAGCCTCGATCCACACGGGCTGGCTGCCCGTCAGCTCAGCCATCTGCTTGACGTCGGGGAAGAAGAAGAGCCCCTTCTCGGGCTGGTTGTCCGGGGTGAACATGTTCTTTTTCCAGGGCTCGCGCAGGAGTCCCTCGACGATGACCTCGCCCTGGACCAGGCTATCCGGGCGGGTGCTCTGGGGGCGGTGCTTCTTGTCGATCCAGCCCCGGTTGACGAGGATGGTGGAGGCGCCATCGCGCTCGAGCGGCGTGATGACCATGAAGCCGTCGCTACCGTCGCGCATGCGCGGCCCAACAAGCATCTCCTGGTCGTGGCGGAAGCGGCCCTTGGCGTAGACGCGGCGGTAGTCGAAGTCGTGGATGGCATCCGGGTCGATGGTCGGAGGCAGCGGCAGCGGGTCGCGCACCAGGCGGTCCTCAAACTTGGAAATCAGCTCCGTCTTCCACCCGAGGCGCTGGACCTGCCACGAGCCGAGGATGAAGGCCGTGATGGGGATGATGGCTGTTGCAGGGTTCAAAAGTCAGCTCAATTCCATCATCATCATCTTCTTCTTCTTCTTCTTCTTTTTTTCAATTGCAATTCGTTGTCCTCCAATTCCATGACGAGAATGTGATGAACCCACCGAGAATAATGAGACCTGGGCCATGACGCTTTCCGGCGCGCACTATCTGCGGCGGCGCATCGACAATGGACACAAACTCTGGGTCGTCGGCCGAGGGCTGCTTCTTGCCGGAGCTGCGGCGGAAGGCGGACCAGTTGAAGCGCCGAGCGGGCGCGGGCCGGGCGACACGGACACAGCGGGGCGTTTGGCGGGATACCTGCAGTGTGCGCAGCAGCAGGTTCTGGGGCGCATTCATCGTGGGCGGTCGGGCGGGCGAGAGCCTCGTCGTCGTTGTCGTCGATTTGCGTGGATGCAGAAGAGCCTCGCCACTTTGAGATCATGCCAATCATGGGCGGAGGTGGGACGGGTTCGCAGGGCGCCACACCTTGGTGGGGCTTGACCCGAGCGAGCGCGCCCAAGAACCGAAACGCCAGGGAGCCATCATCACGCACAGTGCAAACAGGAGGCTACAGAGCAAGAAGCCATGACCAATGTCCCGTTTTCAGTCACTTCTGGGTGTGATATATCAAGAATTAAAATTAAAATTAAAATAAGCGTTGGTTACTTTTAAAACTTGCCGCTTACATATCCAGCCACCGCTGCTACATGAGTGTGCCCTCCTTAGTATCCAGTTTTGGAGTGTTAAACAGCAAGGCCATACCGTCCCATTAGCCCATGTCGACAAACAGCTGGTTACCGCTGGAGACGGTGCTATATGAGATGGCCAAAGATTAATCACAAATAGGTTCATAACATTCAGTTTATCTTACCGGATTCAATACCGAAAAATTCACATATCCTCGTGGATGATAACCACCAAGGAGCTATTTTCAACACCATCCTTATTATTGGACAATACTTTTCTCTGTCTGATATTGATATGTATTGGTATACCTCATCCACCCTCGCTTTCAAAACGCCATCTACTTAAATGTATCTGTATTTGCTTGATACATACGAGTTACCTGTTCTCCCCATCAATGCTTCCTTGGCATGCTGTCTCCCTCACACCAATGCCGTGTGACGCTGCCTCCTCGGGGTTTCTGTTTCGCCGCCCTCGACAACTACAACCACGCCCTACTTCACAGGGCATCGCCGAATCAACATACCGTGTAACAACCAGAAAACTTGACCCTGTCCTCCTTGCTCTACCTGCAGGCGCCAGGCGGAGCTTCTGACACACAACCCATCTACCCTGTGCTGCTTGAAGTGTGTCCCCGCATACAACCGGCGTGCACAATGGTTTCACGTCTCTCCGCTCGCGATGGCCATGCATCCGAGGGGATACGGCGACGTCCGACTCGCCTCAGGTCCAGTAGATACAGCAATTATCGGGCGTTGCGATTCATGCCCAGAGTGATGGCGAAGGGGCTACGTAAACGAACAGGCACTGCAATCACGAACATGAATCATGGAAAATAAAACAAAATAGAAATCGTTGCTTGAGTATCTTCTTTTTTTGTTTTGCTACGGGGTTCCCAATGCGAAGGAATCCTTCCAGACGAGCCAACAGCACATTCTTGCCCCGCGTCGCAGGCTGCTCTAGCTATTCGCCTCTAAAAAGGAAACACTAAACCACCTCCAGCCACATCCCAGTCCAGGATAAACAGTTTTCTGAAGCTCTCATCTCGAAATCGTTTACAATCCGTCAAATGATCAGCAGCCCGTGATCGTTCAATTCCCACGCACCGCTGGAGTAAACCAAGTTAGTAGAGTAGCGGCTTCTTCCCGAATCAAACTTACTTGACCGCAAAACCACAATAGATTGCAGCCGGAGCACATATTCATTTTGGGCTCCGCCGTGCCGCAGCAATAGCAGCGTTGAGGGCCGACATTCAAGCCCAAGGAGACTCCAACTCTTCGGCCAAGTGTCATGAAGTTGAACATTGAGATGGGGAATTTCTGCTCAAGTTATTAACCTTTATGGTTTTGCAAACTCAATAAAAACCGCATACTCGAACTTTAGCAAAATGATCAACAGTCACACTGTAGTCGTTATCCTTGTATGCACACAGAATCACCAAGATGTGGCCAGTGTTTTTCCCGTCATGACCATTTTGGTCATGTTTTGGCTGCCCGTAAACCCGGACACGAACCTTCTGCAAGTCTCGGTCCAGGCATGCCAGGTCTAGGGGCCGTAGTGAGTAGTAATGCAGCACCTCAACAATCAAGCACCACGAAGTGCGAGGCTCACCGCTGCCATCAGTGTAGGCAGTTTTGACTCGGCAGGATCTGAGTGGAAGCTCTCGTGCAGCAGGAAAAGTGACTCTGTCACTGAAATCGGACACCCTGATGGGGGCTTGTGGCATTTCAGAAGAGGCCATGCCAGGCAGTCGACAAAACTAGATCTAAGAGGGAGACGGAGAGGTGCAAGTAGCCGAGTGTCAGACAGATAGGACAAAGCAGCGCAGGCCTGAAGAGGTACGATACAGCGCAGAGATGAACGGCCACCGCGAGAGGTGGTGAAGGAAGGATGAGGATGTGAACAAGACAGCTACCAGAGGAGAGAGGTCAACACACCGTTTAGATATATCACCCGTTTGTCGAATTCGGTGTCGTTTGCCATGGTGATCAGCCGGCGTAGACCAAACAGAGCGTGCGCCATGCATCCTAATCGCTTAAGCGGACATGAATAAACACCAATTCAATCTGTTGTTGAAAGAACTGCCCGTGCCCAAGCGCAGGCATTCGTGCCACACCTGTCAGTCTCCCGGCCAATAGGCTGAGAATCCGAAGGGGGGAGCCAGGGGGGGGGTCGGCAGTCTCGCATTTTTCGTTTGCTTAGGTCGGAGTACCGTTTGCTTGTTCATTTTACATTTACATGCAGTGATAGGATGCATCAAGTCCACTGTAACCAGGATTTGATCTTCCCCATGAATTGGGCAGAGGAGGCAGAAAGGCTGGACGGGTCCGCCTCTGTCCTACGAAAGGAAAGCCTTCGGGGTTGCACGTAGTATAAGTCTGCTTCCCGGAAGGAATAGTCGACATTCGGATTTGACGGCGACGGCATGGGCAACTGGTGCGAGATGGCTACAGGGTCGTTCTCGTCCTGGTTCCATGCTTGTGGCTTGTTTGCCGAAGGAGACACATCCTCAGCAGCGCACTTCTGGTCACTTTTAGCGGCTGCGATGGATAGTGGTTCTGGCCTTGGGGAACGGAAGTATGTTCTCAACTGCTCAGGTGGAGCGGGCCCCGAATCCAGCGTTGAGCCGTTGGATATGCTATCATTAGAACTAAATGATGTGTCACCTGACGTATAATTCGCGCTGGCAGACAGGTTGGTATGAGCGGTTGGACGCCTGTGAAGCTGACGGAGGCCGTAAATCTAGTTTCTGGTCAGACATGCACGAAGTGACTTGGGAACGGTGATGATCGTATGTACCTGTGGTCGTTCTTCTCGACGGGACTGTGCAGCGGCTTCCAACGGCTTCGCTGCCCTCCAATCACGACGAGCTTCATATGCAAGCCCAACGAGTCCGCAAAGCGATGGCACAAAAAACAGGGCAATCAGGACAAGTGCATGAAAGACAAGGATCCCGTAGCCAACCCCGCTTCGGATAGAAAGGCTGGTCAGGCCTGGTATCATGGCAACGTTTAGCAGCAAAACACAGAGTCGCGCGCCAGTGATGAGGCATCCTGCGCTCAGCATGCCCGGTGCGGGCCGAGCCCAAATGATGAGACAAAGATGGGTGATTTCACATGCGATCAGCATGGACAACTGAACAGTTCCAGCTGCTTGAAGCGCCCCCGTGGCAGCTCCGCGAGCAAACAGGAGCGCAAAGGTGGCAATGGCAAGCACGCCTTGGGTGCGTGACACAGCATCGCCCGACTGGTGCTCGCTCTGAAACCCGTCAATGAGGAGATAGCCCATGTTTTCCGGGCCTCTCATTGATAATCCCCACCAGCATGCAATCATGGCCAGACAAATGACAATGGCTGATGTGATTGAGTAATACGTTGGGTTCAAGCCAGCCCATAGGAGCTGATACGCGGTCCAAGCGACAATCGGGAAGAGGAAGTAGCTGAGAAACACGCGCAGTACGACCCAGACGGTCGCCTTGCGGCGTCCCAGGGCAGGGTCATGGATAGTCCAGAATCCCGAGCCTTGAAACCAGTCGCGAGTCCAGGTGAGCTTTCCGCCGAGCTGGATGACAAGGAAGAGTACTAGCAGGATGAGCAGGGCATTGGCAATGATATTGGCCCAGGTGAATCTATTGATAGGTGCACCAATGATCTGTGTCATGAGCTCCAGCCCAGGCGTACCTCCAAATGTACCGTTGATCTCGTAGATGCCATGTGCAACCCCGTCGTATACAGAATCCTGGACAACGAGACCCTTGGGCAGCATCAGCGTAGTCCAACTACTGGAACCCACAAAGGGCTGGAGGAAGCCCGGGTAATTTAGACTGAGTGCGCCCGAGAAGAAGATGAACTGGATATACGACAGGCAGTCAGCGATTCTAGTCATATGCGTTCTACTGTTCCCAGTGCCGTAGCACTCGCTTGACTCGTCGTCGACGCGGCCCATGTCCAGCGTCTCCCGCCAGCCCGCAGCGAGCAGGACAGCGAGCAGGACGACAAGGGGCCCCCAGAGGGAGATTTTGTACATGGTGGCACCGATGTTGGGGGTCAGGAAGGCAGTGAGACATGCGGCAGTGAGATTGTCGGCGCCACGAATCTCAGCGTCCAGCTGGAAGGCTGCCAAGGGTGGCGGCTGGCTCACATTGGCCTGCATGGTGAGTCGGATGTTGGTCTGGCTCGACTCCTTTGGCACCCAGGGTGCATGGAAGCACGACGCGTTGACAAGGTCGCCCCGATAGCGCTGCAGGCCACCGAGAGCGTCCAGCGTCACACCGATGGAGTAGCCCTGGCGCAGGAAGTCATCGCACACCACGGCGCTGTGGAAGGCGCCAGAAAACACCAGCCCCAGCTGCTGCTGGCCGCCGCCCAAGGTGGTGAGCGACGCCCTCAGGCCCTCGGGTTTCAGCGGCGGGTCCTTGGATACGGGGTGTCCTGCGGCTGCCAATCGCGGCAGGCAGTCCTGGGACTGGACGTAGGCCGCAGCCCAGCCGAAGCGGACAAAAGCAGCGAGGAAAAAGCAAAAAAGCAAAGGAAGACTAGGGCGAGTGCGACGAGGAGGGTGGTGGTACATTGTCGGTTGCATTACACTGCATCAGCATCATGGCAGCAGTGTGAGGGCCGACGGATCAGCAAGGGCGAGAGATTTTGGAGGAGTCGCCAGCAGCACCGGCAGAAGATTTGAGGACGCAGATTGCCCACTGGCTCGTTGGGCCCTCTTTTTGCTTCGAAGCATACCGTAATTGCGCTGACGTCGGGTCTGGTCAATGCCCGCGCTAGAATCAACGGCCTGGCCCTTGTCGTCTTCTAGTGCCGTTCCCCCAGCCGGGTTCATCTGATGCTGTACAGTAGAACGCACAACATCCAGGAGGGGAGAGCAGCCAAGGCAATTTAGTTTCCCAACGATGCGGGTGGGGCCAAGGCAGAGCCGGACCACGATAAACTCCGTCCCTTCCCTGGAGTTGTAGTGCATGCTTCCTCTGGGTGGTGGCAGATCAAGACTCAGGTAGCCAGAGCCAAGATGCATGTCTCTCTTTCTTCACCCTCTCTCTCCTCTGCTCTCCTCCTTACCCTCCTCCCCCCCTCCTCACCCCTTCTCCCCCCTTCTCCCCCCCTCTCTTCCCTGCTCCTCTCACACTCACGCATTCACTCACTCACTCACACCCACCCACGCACAACGCCGATCGGGGCTGGACTGTCTGGGCCTGCCTGGGCTTGTACCCTCGTCCTCCCACGCCCACGCCTACGCCCCCTGGGGAACCCTGCCGCCCCCCATCCTCTACCACTACACCCCTCCTAAACACCACCACCAGGAGGCCCTTCCTCGTTGCATCGGCCTGGGCGTGCTCTGCCGGGCCCGACAATCAAAGACAAACGCTGATATGCATGTCGCCTCGCTTCGTTTTCGCCTACGCGCAGAACATCATCCAACGCCCATTCGGCTGTGGTCCTGGAGGGTGCGGAGCAGCACCGCTTCTTGGACGCAGTAGCTCACCATTGACACGCCACATGTTCTCGTACATGCCGCTCTCGATCCATTGCTTTTGGCCCTCGACCATGCCATCGACCGCCTTGGCCTCGCGTCGAAAAAGCACACACAGTACCCATCCATCTGCAGAATCCTTCAGCTTGACTGGCTTGCCTGTGATGCGAACCAGTTCTCACACTGTCCCGCCTGAGGTCCTCTGATCATTTCTCGCATTTGTATCACCACCACTACTCTCCCACCATGGCCAAGTTCGCAAACCACAGCATGGCTTGCTGCAGCCGTCTGGACCTTGGCCTCGTCCTCGTCCTCTCCCTCGCCGTGAGTCTTGCTTGCAAATGACGGATAGTCCTTGTGACCCCCATCGTTTTTGTCCCTTCTCCCAGCTCTTCTTGTCCAGCTCTGCTGTCAATTCTTTCGTCTCCATCTCCATCTTGTTCTTCGCCCGTGATCCATAGACCAGATGCCAAAATGAATTCGCTCGCTCTCGCAACCGGAGCCCAGCGCGCTCGGGACCTGACGGTTCTGGTAAGCAAAGTCAGCCCCCTGCCTTGTGCCTCTACTAATCATCTACGCAGATCTACTTTGCGCTTCCCAATCTGATACCCAACTACACCACTACCACTTTACCCACGTTTAGTCTCCGGTTCGAACTGCAGATACTGTTCGGCTCTCTCCACTATATCAGGGAAGGGTTATACCATCATGATCTCTCCGAGTTTGCAATGGTGCAGCACGATCTTTGGCGGCACATTGATGCCGCCTTTAGCTGCTGCCGCACCACTCTGCACGAGTTAATTGCCGTTTTCCCCCGCGCTCAAGACATCCAGATCAGCGTGGACACCCAAAAAGCTGCCGTCGTTGCTATTCGCGACAAGATGTTCCTGAGCAATTGTGCCTTGGAAATAGCTTTGAGCGTCATCGTCATGTAAAGTGCCGTCATGTCTATAATACAGTTGACACAGCAGCTAATCATGTCACCCAGATCGTTCCAGATCACTCACGGCTGCCATGATTCTTTCATGAACGAGTTGAATACATTAAAGGCCACCATCAACACGGCGTACTACGCGTCATCCCGACCCATCGGGGGCTTCTCAACTGACAATCCCGATTTCAGTATGCGACACGAGATGCTGTGTCTCATTCACGAAGCATGGCATTTTTATTCATCTGTTGTACATGTTTCCGGCATCCAAACTACAAGTCCCCTTACCCACAACCAGCCTGTCCCTCTTATCCCTGCCTTTCTGCCGGGCATTGAACCGGAAACCTTCCCTAGCAGCCCTTGGGTTGAGCATACAGATTACGAACGGTTTCTGCGCCGTTACCCCAGAGCCGTGTTAGAATCCACGACTCTTGAGATACAAAACGGAAATCATGCACGGGCTATCCAGTCTATAGCTCATTTGTGGAGCGCACAGCCAAAGCCCGGCCGCCTCCTTGTGTTTCCGGAGTGCCGCTTGCTGTGCGCACAGCTGGCTCTGTGTCACTTCCTGCAAGGAGATCCGGAGTCAGCCCACTATCAAGTCATGACTCTTATTGATGCCATGCCTGAGCAGGACTTGATCACCTGCACTCTCATTCATGCTCTCGCGCTTGCTCACTTCTCCGGGGGGCGCCTGGCGGAAGCCAAGGCAACCTGCAGCACAGCAGTGGTGTGGAAAAGGGTCTTGTGCATGGTCTGCAAGATAAACCGTGCTGAATGGCACGAGTATCGAGAATCGCTCGCACTTCGAGCTACAATGTTTGAGTTTGAGGGAGACTACGCACAAGCGGAAACGTACTGGAAGATGTTACCCCAGTCCTTCGTGTACAAACATCCCTTGAACCCAGTAGAGTATCTGCAATCCAAATCGGATATTTTGGCGCCACTGGTTGGCCACCAGCCTCTGCAGACAATCGAGAGCACAATACCCATCTACCAGCCGGCTGAGGGTGGCAGTGCACCTTCCCTGCGACGGGCAGCCCTGGATTACCAGCAAACTGAGGTAGCCATAATGAATGAGTTGCTGATCTGTCGATCTGCTGAGCAACTGTCTGCCAATGAATCAGATAACGGCAGCTCACGTACAGCTGCAGGCGGCTTTTACACGTTTCAACCGCCCAATCAGCCATCACGACGGATTTTCTCAGGGCCATCTCGCATAGACATCTCATACGATGAAGATAGCTCTGACGAAGAGCCCCCAAGTCCTTCTATCACAAGGTGGAAAAGAGTTCGGTCTTCCAATGAGACCGGGTCCGTCGTTCACTCACGTGCGGATCTGTCTGGTTTACCCCATACTCTCAATTCCAGCAGCTCTGACAACCAAGGCTTTGCCACTGAGCCGCTAGATGAGAAGCCCGGGCTTCCGTTCGCAAGCCGTCCGTTGTGCAAATATAATGAAATTGCTTCCAAAAATGACTTATCAACACCGGCGGACACCGCTTCCGACCTAGCGTTTGGGGATGCACCCACTTCTCCAAATGAGCCGCCAGCCACTCCATGTGAAGAATTGGCGATTGAGAAGCAGAAGTTCCCGATGATGCTCACTGTTGAGCAAATGGGCTCCAGCTCCTATGAAATTCCTCATAACGAGCTTGCTAACTTGCCATCCTTGAGACCTGAAGGGCCCGGCCAGAATATACCAGCCAGATTCACGCTAAAGCGCGCTTTGTCTCAGCTTGATTCATGGGAGGTGTGACGCGGTGCTTCCTGAAGGCTTCATTATTTGGCCTTGTCCTCTTTTCATATCCTTTTTTCCCATATGGCTGTTTCCAAGTGTGTATAAAAAGTATTTTGGTGTTGTCATGGAATTTTGGTTCAGGGATAATGATCGACCTACGAAGATATGAGGATTTGATTGGTTTTTGGTTCATCGGGGTTCAGTCTCATGTGGTGTCAGCCCGTAGCACACAGTACAAAGCGATATGATTGAAATAAAAGGACTCATTGTCTCAAATTTCAGTTAACCACGCACGCTATTAGATGTTCATGACTGTGTCAACATAGAGAAGCATTTTCCCTCAATTTCGTTGCGAATGAGGCTGTCCCAAGTTAGGCAAGAAAGGCCGGGTTTTTGTTACACCTATGAAAACAATACCTTTTTATGCATCGCGTATTCTTTTTTTTTTGGAGGAATTTCTATTCTTCATCTTTTGAAGATCATGAAACGCATACATTTCCGTTCAATTCAACCTTGGTGCTGTTGCCAACAAAGCTTGGTGGACAACTACCCTATAGCCACTAATAATCTCACGATTTGTTTGATGTACGCCCAAGCCAAGTGCACTAAATAATTGACTGTTTAGGTTTGCGTGAAGAAAAACTGTGGAGGTACTTGGCAATTGACCAGTTGGGGTTTTGTATATGGCGATTTGGAGATGGTTTGCTGCCGTAGTATTGTTTCTTGAGACTGGAAGGTTCCTGGATGAGAGGATTTCTTATTGGGAGGTCAACGGCCATAACATGGTGCGAATTACCCGCATGGTACACTATAGAACTACAAGAGACCCAGCATGCAAGCAACCGTATCGCTTCCTTCCTCTGCGTTTACGTACAGAAAATTCTCGCTAATTGTTTTGTGGGATGTATTGTTAAAAGTGATTCACCGGGCTGGGCGCACGTTGCACAACACGAGCCGCTTTCTTTGAGGCAACCAAGATACAAAGCAGGCCCTTGTTTACAGTCTCTGTTCACTGTCTCCCATTCTGATAAAAGGAATGGCGCGTCTCTGTGGTGGTGGTTCATGTCGATTCCACATTGACTTGAATATTTCGTGCTGCCTTTATTTGGCAAAGTAAAATTGAAAACAATAGCAAATGGTGATTATAGAAATGGCTGAAGATCGGGATCTGAAGAGAAAGATGGCCGCGGCGTTGTCGGATCAAAAGATCATCCAGCAGCTATGGGATTCGGGCAAGGCCGCCCAGGCGAAGAGGAAACGACTATTGGAGCGACGAAAGGTCAGAGAGGGAGAACATGAGGTGCAGAGTGAAAAGAGCTTCACGAGTTAAACCTCGAGCCGAAGAAGCAGGGTAAAATTGACACCTCCCCGTTCTGCCGATTCTGCCGTCTGATTTGGCCTAACAATGGCTCGGTTCGCTGCATCAAATCCGAGAGCATGATTTTGAATTGCTGGTCCCTTTTGGAGAGCGTGTCGTGAGAAGAAACATGTTTCACTTGAAAACTGCTGCCCATCACCCACATTGGCCGAGCAGAAGCAACCTCAAGCATCTTCGCAAGACCCGGTCTCGGCTTCCGCATTTTTAGGCAGAAAGTAAAAAAAAAAAATATGCATCTGAGGAGCCCCAAGAAAAGATGGGCCACGAGCTGCAAATCATTTTTCCTTGCGCAAAGGTTGCTCCCACGCTCTTGCCTCGACGTGTTGGCCTTTGGTTTTTCGAGAATGACTCAACTCTTCTGGGCCGACCTGATCTTATTTAATAGCTTCATGAGTGGGGTTCAAGTACAGAATAAAAGATGCTTGAAATTGAATAGAACTGCAGTTGCATCATTTCGCTTCTGATCCCGGTTAGATTTTACTCTGCTGCATACCAGCACAAAAACCTCTTTAATCCTGGGCTTTGTCTGCAAAACCTGTGGGACGCAGTTAGATTATTACGTGGCGGAAGAAAAACAGTGCTCTGGAATTATTGAAAAGTAAACTTGAATTATAGTCTTCTTTCGTCAACTGCACACCCCAGGCCCGTAACATAATCGACGGATATGGAAGAGTGGAACAACAGCACTCTTCATGGGCGGCATGACCAATCTGGCAACGAAAAAGATTTATACAGTGGCCCATCTGGAATGATGTCCACATGGGGAAAATCTGCATTGCCATACCATTCTTGGTCAAGTTGATACCACGTCTATAAGCATGGATGTATCTATATCGACATCAGTGGTAGTCGAAGTGGGAAAATAGTCAATGTATACCAAATGGTCGCCGCTTCGCTCAGCAGCTTGTCCCAAGAGTTCTCAAGAGCGGGCTTGATCGGGACTCTGATAATTTACTTGGGCGCCCTTCCTCAAACTCGATGAACTAATAAAAGCAGAAGCTGCCGTCGGCTTTTGTCGCAGCTTGACAACGTTTGCTGTTATTGTACGGCGATGCCATGGAGCAAACCACACCCTAGCTAAGCCATTCGATGGATTATTTTCTGGTTTTCTTTTGTCGTTGGTGGCAAGGAATTTTGATGATCAGCTTCATTTATCTCGAGGGTCTGGAGAAGCCGGCCCCATAACTTGGACGGAGAACAACTGGCGTTCAACCTATGCATACAAACCGGATAGGAGAGGATGAAGTATCCGATACAAAATGGAAACTGCATCAAATTGTTAAAGGTGGCGCAATTGGTCCAATTCTAGATGTAAAAAAAAACTTACTCGGATAAGAGCAGATTGAACCATGCCCTTGACGTGGCACAACCACTCCGCACGCCTGCGTCTGCATTTGTCGCATCGAGAACGGAAATTTCCATCTAGATATGTAGCGGAAAGCTGGTCTTGATATGCCTAATGGCTGAGATTGTTAGATAAATCTTGCCTCTGAGTATACTAACCTAGAGTTTGACCAAGACCCTTGCAAGGACCCTATGTTTGGTTGCCCGAGCTGAGGGCCAGTCGACGTTGTGAACTAGGTGACCCAAGCCCATGTTTATTTGAGGTTTTTAGCTAGCCGCATTTATTTTTGCTACAGTTGTAAGGCAAAGTCGCATAATGGTCAATTACACAGCGCATGACTTTCCGTCAACAGCACCCATGTCATGGGTAAACAGCGCGGCCATCACCTTTGATGTGGCAGCCCAATGCTGAATGGCACTTTTGCCTCTTCGCCACTTTGCTTCTCCAAATGTTGTAGTGGAAAGTGAAGTATCGGAATACTTCGTCTAATTGGAATTGGGTCAGTAATGTAACTGCGAACAAATACCGTGCCCATATTGAACTGGTTATGTTGCGCGTTTCCATCCATTTTGTACGCAAACGGCGATAATGTGGTCGAGTTGGGCAGCAGCAGGCAATAGAAAAGGTTGGCCTTGTTGAGAAACTGACATAGAAATAATAATGTGATCCACAAACCTGACGATAATTCTTGGAGTAAATAAAATATGTCCAAGATGTGTTAGTGTTTGATTCGGGCGCACGAGATAACAGGCGTGTCACAGGTCATCATGGGAACTTGATTTTGGTGTGAGAAATCCCACTTTATTGTCAGTGATTGATAGTACCGTACATAAATATTCAGGCCTTTCCGATGCCAGCCAAGTCGCAGCCCCACCGTTCAATGCCAATGCCAAGACGTTAATGTCAAAGAGTTTCCGCATGCCAGGTTGGGCATCCAACCTACTTCCTGCTATCCTTTTCGATGCATAAACCCAAATTCCTATCTATCAGACGTTTTCCACTCAAGTCAGAAAAGCAATCCTACCACCTACATCTGGTGCCTACCAAAAGTGGCCACAGAAACCTGGGTCGTTTGACTTGTTGTGTGTCAATACATCTCAGGATGGATGATCAGGAAAGTCGCTTCCAGTTCCACCACATGGAAGATGTGCAGCAACTGCAACATCTGTAACATTGAAGACAATGTGGATGTGCCAAGGAGTCATGGCCCCTTAGTCAAAGTGGAGTGTGGTAGCATCTGCCGAACGAAATAAAACAAACAAAACTTTTCATACGTGTCCCAATTTTTCATCATCTTGGGTTCGAATGTCCGAAATTTTTTCAGTTCTCAGGTGAAATCAGTGAGAGTGAATGATTAGAAGAACAAAAGATCATTGCAAACAAAGCGGAAAATGAATGTGACAGCGGTATTCATTTAATCCATTGATTACCTCGAGAGACGAAGTAATGGTGAATGCCGAGCTGTCTTTGAGTCAAAGCAAAGCTGCGTTGTCTCAAAAAGAAAGAAGTTTCGAAAAACAAGCCAACGGTTGCAGTCAATGCTTGAGGCCTGAGCCACGTTAGTTGGACTGAGGGCCACCCTCATTGTTCTGGGAGTTGTTCCCAGCATCACTCGGATGATGTCCCATGGGATTGACGACGGGCCCAATAGGACCATAGGGGCTCCCAGGAAAAACAGGATGTTGAGCGTAAAGGTGAGGATTGTAGCCATAAGACATTGGTTGCTGTTGCATGGGATGCTGCTGCATGGGATGCTGCATGGCTTGTTGATGCATGAAGTGCTGTTGCATTCCATATTGCATCATGTTGGGTGCCATCATTCCAGGCATGGTGTTGGACACTCCGTATGGGCTGCCTGGGTTCATTCTATGAGTGACGCAGGTCATGAATTGAGGAGGGCTTTGCTGTGCCATATAAGGCGGGAAGAAGCTTGGCATGTGCATTCCGTGGTCACCCATAGAAGGGTACTGTTGAGAAAAGGCGGTATGAGTTGACATGGCTGCCGGAGCGGTTGGAATAGGGACATTCTGAGGCGCGACTGCAGCCGGCGTGGCAGATGCCCCATTGGCAACGATAATGGTATCGCCTGGAGCTGGTGTGGTTCCAACCTGGCCACTGTGGCTGGTATTCGTATCATCCGGGCCACCACTGGACTGATCAGTCTGGTTAGACTGGTATTCCTCGGATTCGACCTTCATTGAGACCGCCCGACGTTGGTTCGCATAATTCTCCTCGATAGCCTTCTCCGCACGCTTTGCAGCGCGTTCCGCGGCGTCGGAGTAAGGTCGAGTAGAGTCTGTATGGCGGACTCCATTGACAGTGGGCATCAGTGGAGCACGAGAAGTGGGCAGTTTGGGAGAGCCCTGAGCCTCAGACTCGGTATCAGATCCAGTGGCGATGAATTCAGCATCGCCACTGCTGATAGACTCATTGCCCTGCTGTGCAGTTGTAGCAGAGGCTTGAGGGTTGGAGTCAGGCTCAGCGGATGACTCGGCAACACGACCTGTCGTGGTTCCTTGATTGAC
The DNA here is from genome assembly GCA_013406985.1 of Calonectria crousiana. Taxonomy (NCBI): domain Eukaryota; kingdom Fungi; phylum Ascomycota; class Sordariomycetes; order Hypocreales; family Nectriaceae; genus Calonectria; species Calonectria crousiana. Next base: position 33,493 of record VTGD01000198.1, on the reverse strand, counting down.
ACCACGGTCAAAGAGTTGTTCTGCAGTGTGCAAGACATCAACATAGTCGATATTTGTCTGAGCCGTGGCTTGAACAGCGGGGATGATATTGTTCTCGTTAGCACGGGTGACAGGTGCTCCAATACCGCCTCGGTTGCGACCATCTGCTTGACCAACTGATGGGTGCATATCCATTGAGCCAAGTCCGAACATAACATCGGATCGGCTGATAGAAAAGTTTCCGACAGGCTGAGCATTGGTCTGCAGAGAGGGCGGCAGCGACCCAACACCACGACCATATCCATGTACGGTATTGATCCACTGATCCAGGGGCTCGTTGATAGCCTGGGTTGGCTGGGAGTTGGGAACAGGTCCAACGTAGAACTGATTGCGGCTCTGCTGAACATTACCCTGAGTGTTGGGGCGCCCAAAACCAATTTGCGTGACGGCTTGCTGCGCTCCAGGTTGGGTGAAGCTGCGCACACCTCGGGCCTGCCCGCGTCCCATGCCAGAGTAAGCTTGAGGCATGAGAGCAACGCGTCGCTGGACACGCTGAGTGTTTTCAAACGCCTGGCTATGGTTTGGTTGTCGTCGTGGCTGCCATGGCACTATTGATTGAGAGGACTCTTCAGAAGCGGTGTCCGAGATGTGCGCTCCCCGCCGAGAGGGGCCAGATCCCATAGGAGTCTGCATACGGGCTCGGACAGAAGAGGAAGCTTGCGAAGAAGCAGGAGCAGTTGGTGGTCCAGAAAACGGGTCAGCCGCGGAAGCTGGGACATAGCGACCCGCGTTTGAGCTTACTGCGGATGCTCCCCTACGGAACGGCGCAGAAGGCTCAGAACGCGTGGCACCAGGCAGCTTCAGCTTCTTCTTTTCAGCCCGAATGTCATAATGCTCTACTGCATCGCTGTTCTGCCGGCAATGTCAGTATGTTCAAAGCAACATAAGCGCGGCAGCCAAAACTTACAAAAAACTCAAGGGCTTTGTCTGTCGAATCTTCATCGTCGAACTCAACGAATGCATAAAGGGTAGTGGACCCTGCGGACTGTTAGAGAAATAGTTCGAATATCGATATAAGACTTACCATCGGGCAAGAAATTTTGCTTCATCTGGATATCGTTGACGGTACCGAATGGGCTGACTGTGACACGGATAATGTCTTCTGTGTACATACGAGGCAGCTGGCCAAGATAGATGGAGCGACGATCTTTTTGATACTGCTCGATCATAGCAGTGCTGCCAAGCTCAAACGCAGCCAGGCGACTCACCTCTCCGTGATCATACGCCTGGACACAAAAGGTGGGGTTTTGGCGGAAAGCCTTCAGATATTGTCAGTCCTGATGGCTGCAAAATAAAGGGACATACTAACACGGACAACGTCGCGACGTTGGTCAAACATGTCAAAGGTGACAACCATAGCCTGAGGAATCTTGAGATATTCCCGACAATTCTCTTCCAAGGTACACACACTGGCGATGGGGCCAAAAACAATGAGAAGATCATGGGCCTCCTTGATGAGGATCCTTCGCCCGGACTTTTTGTATACAATGAAGGTCACTATTCTGCGTCAGCATCCGCGCAACGGAATGCTACGGATAAGCCACGGACAATTACCCTTGCAAGGCTCGACTCTGCATTTACGACCGAGAATATATCGGCCGTTTCCTTCCTTCAGGGCACGCTCGGCATCGACTTGAGTCTAGAGGAACTGTCAGTGGTGGCGGCACCATCATTGGAACAGGGCGTACTTCGTATTGACAAAACGCAAACGGCATTCCCTTGCCGTCCCTTTTGATTTTGATGTAGACAGTGCCATATCTACTGAACAGCTGGTTGACTGCAGCACTCAGAGTAGCATCCTCACATCCCTGAGAGAGGCTAGAAACTTGGTCAGCAGACGTGGTGGATGAATGAGGGACAGACTCACTTTGCAACAAAGACACACGCAGCGGGGGAAAAGATGTCTTGTGGATCCACCAAATGAGACCCTCTAACCAGAGCCCGCAGGTCAACGGTGGGTTGCTCAGATTGGCTTGCGTTGACATTTTCATAAGCCGAGGAAGGTGTGGTAGACGCAACCGGATCCTCCTGGAAAACATCATCTTCTGACGAGCAGCTGTTAAGCTGAGCGGGGCTATCGCTAGATACTGTGAGAGGGATGCCGCAAAGGAAGGGTAAAACAAAAACCAAGCATACCTTGTGGTTGCCGAGTTTGAGAATGTCCTCTGAGTGGCACTGGCAGATGTCAGAAAGTTACAGATATATAGAACTGCAGTAAGACTTACTTGTAGTTATCAAGGGAAGGACTGCGTGTACGAAGACCTGGTTGACGTTAGTATATTCAAAAGCATAAGTCATTGCAGTGGAGCAAGGGTTCACAGATGGCAAACAGGTGCCCCTTCGGCCTGGCTTTAGAGATGGATAGTGACCCAAATCTGCAAAGAACCGGCCGAAGAAGAAAGAGAAAACTAACCTTCGGTATTGAGGTGGTCCTCAGAATGAATGCTTTGAGCGTCAGCGCACATGGGCGTAGCCTCCTCGTTGTCATCAGCCAGCGACATGGGCTGACGTCCCGCACTGGGGAGATCCGTCGAATTGTATGGTGGCATCCTGAATAGAAATGTTTCCCTGAGTATTGGGGAAATATTAGTATGTGGAGTTACAAAATTTGCATCCTCAAACCAAGGATAGAAAAAGACACGGAGACGGAGTTGAGGCAGAGGCATGGTACTTTACCTTGAGATGCTGGATGATAGGTATGAGCGTATTGTGAGGGTACAGGTGTCCGGCTACTTTCTTGGATAGCTCCTCAAAGGATCCTCGAAAACACTTCAGGAGACCTGAAGGGCAGTCTGAGAAAAAGGAGGAGTAGCAGAAGCAGAAGGAAGTAGTGATGAAACACAGTGTAGAATATGTTTCCCTGTGGCCTAACTACCCAGGCTAAGGGCCAGAGTTGTGAGAGGAAGTGAAGGAGAAGGAGGTGGTCACAATGATGCGGACAAAGAAAGGGAGTCAAACCAGCAGAAGGACTCGAGGTGCCCCAGAGAACTTGAGTCTTTGCCAGACGTAGAAGCCTCTGAGGTATCTCGGTCAAGAATCAGAGTGGTTCGAAACCAAATCAAGTTGAAGTAAACAGTGGGAAGGTGTGGAAGAAAGTTGGTGAAGAAAAGGAAGGAAGTGGGTTGAAGAGGAGAGAAGGGGGGAGAGGGGAGGAGAGGGGAGGAGGGGGAGGGGGGCTTTAAAGGGCAGGAGCGAGGCGCGTCAGTGGCAGCTCAACATGCATGCGGCAGCCCCGGGCAACTCACGATGCGGCCTCGACCTCGCAAACGCTAGTTGGTCACGAGGTAAATTGTTTTCCTGCAGCTCAATGCAATGCACAGGCCAAAGAGGAGAACCAGGAAGCCATTGTCTTGAGAATCTATAGCACGAATAGCGTGCCCCAAACGACTGTGCTTGTCAGTAGGCTCTATCAGGAAGATGGGCACACGGTACTCGATATTTTCAGAGTTCCTTCGAATCTTTCTGTCTATTATTTTTCAATCTGTAGCCAATATCGGTCTCGAGGGGGTGCCTGGCCAAATTACAGCGCGGCTGTGGTTGTGAAATATGACAGGCAGAAAACGGGAAGCCGGCACATGGATACGGCCACACAAATACTCCGATGCAGAACCCTAGTCACCAGATTTTAGAGTAGCTCACCAAGGTTCTGATACCAAGTGTTCCCTTCCCGTTGCTGGAGGGCTATCGATGCCACCCCTAGGCTATTCCCTTGAGGCTTAAGCAAAGAATCCAATACTACCGAAGTGCTATTGCATGTTCAAGCAGCTATTCACGAATCAAACAAGCTTCGTCTGCACGGTAATGCTTTTATCGGTCAATAACAAACAGCTTGATACTTTTCACGTAACAAGTTTGCAGGGGCGCTTCCCGATGGCGGCTCATGGGTACACAACAAGTGGCAAACTGTGTTTTCCCGGGTGCTGTGGCCTACCGTTGGGGTGCCTGGGCACTTATTCACACGGCTATTTGATTAATTTATTCCCCATACCTACAACCCGTAGTTCAGAAAACCATCGCCTTTGTCACAGGCCTGTATGCAATCAGACGGGAAGTAGCAGAACATACAACTTCAGACGCGGCACGCTGCACGCTACACATCCCCGCCATACCACACTCACATCAAGTCTGAAATGGCATCCTTGAAAATTCAGGCGGCAGAGGACATTGAGGCAAGAATCAGGTTTGGGTGCTAGGAGACATTCTTCGGAATACAGAGTCAAGAAGTAAGTATCTCTCACCCGGGTTCGCCAATGCTAAGGTGCTTATAGGGTCTGTAGCTTGCATTTAGGTTCTCCAGGTCTTTCTATTCGCCATGGTAAGCATAAGCCCCTGATAACGTAGCCGAGGAAATTCATGCCGCCTCCGAGCATCTAACACTCGCACCATCGTGTAGTCAAGACGCAGCTAACTCCAAGAAGACAACTGACCCTCCCAAGGTTTTCAAGCATCGGCGGTTTCCGCCGTGTCAGCAAATACCACCGAGCTGCAAGCAGCCGTGAATGTGGCCTGACTACGAAGATTGTATTCAGAGACACGGCAAGGTGAAGGGGTCCATCTTCGACGATGGTATACTCCTCGTCCACCTGATACTTTCACCTTGCACAAGGAGGATCGGGGAAGACGGACCGAAAGTCACAAGGGAGCAACAGAGTGCGGCCGCGACACTAATCCTATCACAGAAGTCAGCTTCATCAATCCGAGCAAAGGTAGCGCCTGCAAGCTTCCGCCCGAAGTATTCAAATACGGCCATTTCTTTACAGTATGAAGGTCTTCGTCGCCACGGACGAAAAAAGCAGAGCAAGTTCATTTGTTCCATCCGCTTGGAGCTACCAAACTTCAGCTTCCTAAGTGAAGGCGCCGTCATGGTGATACTGGATAGCTAACTCAATGCTTTTCCACACATCCAAACCAATCCTGATGAGTTTTTTTTTACCAGAAGTTCCTTGTACAGAATCATGACTGAAAACAACCAACGCGAACACTTTACCCTACCAAACATAATCCCTCGCCAATCCCATAACCGATTGCTGATATACGGACGAAATACGTCTACCGACAAACCCTTTGACGAAGTTACAAACGCCTTCGGGCTCCATGTCACCCTCACATCGTGCTGATGCGAGATATAACAAGAATACGGAGGGAATGCGAAGCCAATCGGTCGTCCCCAGTACTTGAGAGAGGATCTGACACATGGAGCTATGCCTAAAATGACAAGTCGTCCGAGGGAGCGGCGGAAGAAAATACGATGCAATAGTCTACAAGTAGCCGAAGGAGAAAAAGATGAACCAATTCTCTTGTAACCGGGCCTTGCCACAGCCAGCAATCTGCATGGCTGACAAAGACCGTTCATATTCGGCGGTGATACAAGCAGGCAGCGACGGTGAGGCGACAAGGTTGGTTGGATACGAGCAACACCAGTCCGACCTCTGCCGACCCTGCAGGCCTTCGTCCTCTGGTGGCTGACGGGGAGGAGGTCGAGTGTGACTGTACACGCTGAGCAAGCACAGTGACAGATGTCGGTTGAGATCTCCATTACCCCTGGTAGACGGTGGAAGTAAGGTAACCGCTTCGTGGAGTCTGTGATCAGTCTTCTTTTCTTCTTTTTTTTTTGTCGCTTGTAGGACTAAATCTCGATCCTGCCGGTCTAGCCCTCCAATAGCCTGCCAGGATAGACTATTCATACGGGGCCACCATACGATGACATTTTTTCGGCTGTGCTTTGGAACATAGCATTTAGAGTCTGAGAACTTGGTGCCTGGTACTCTTTCTCTCGTATGTTCCCATTGTAAGCGAGGGTGGGCAACAAAGTATAGTCCGCACGAGGCAAATTAATTTAGGTATTAGATAGAGTTGTATTCGGGTGTCCACTTGCCCAACCGATTCGGTCCCGGCGGAAGATAACTAGTTGAGCGCATGGTTTCATCCATTTAGGCACATCCTGAATGTCATTACTCGCGTATTTACGGTCGATACTTGCCCCCACATCCAGTTCTTCCAGTCACATGGACTGGGTAGAGGGAAGAGAGGAGTGGCCTATGCTCATTGACGAAAGAGGATGGCCCGGGGCTATTCAAGTCGCACAACGACGTACTATGCCAAGGTCTAGCCGAAGGACGAGGTTGCTCAGTCTACTCCTCCGATGACCATTGCGGCCCGTGGAGTAGTACATCCCACCGTCAGGAGTAACTCACCGGTGTTGCAAACGGGTTTTGTGGCGCCGGGTTGAAGATGTGCCCATGATATTGGGACCGCAGGGCAGGCGGGGGACACGGGTGCACTGCCTTTGGGGACTCTTTCCATAGCACGTGTCACAAGTTTAGTAGAGCCAGCTGTGGATTTCCCCCTCATGTAATAGTGCCTTCTGTTAGTATTCTACGCATGTTAATGAGCTAAATGGTGAACAAACCGGTCGAACCCGGGGAGGGGGAGAGGGGAGGGGGAAGGGTGATCAGTAGGAATTCCGTCAATGAGCTTGGAGAGTACACCAAGTGCAGTAAGGACCAAGTAAATTACGGTAATGGATTTAAGTTTCGGCGGTTTCTGCATATCCCCTTGGGGGGTGCAACCAACAGGCAAACAAGGACTCGTCAAAGCGGGACCATCAAAGGCGTAGGAAGAGGCGAAACCCAAGGGCCAACCAGATCTTGCCTGCATGTCGTTCTAGTTGCAATCGCCCATCTTTGTCACGCCATTTGTTTCAGTAAAGGAGTCATTCGGGCTTGTCCGTGAAGTTGATTGCGACAACATCGGGGATCATTGGACTGACACGAAGTCCTATCTGCACCTACCCGTTCAGCTGGCCGCGAAAGAGACGAAGCGAGCAAGGGACAGGGGTGAGTCGGAATGAGCAGTCAATTCCTTCGGAGGAATTAAAATAGAAGAATGACACTCGGTCGGCAGAGGAAAATCCTTACAAGGGTTACACAACATTCTATGTGGCCGGATACCTGGCCGAGTTGCAATCACGGATTCCCACCCACAACCAAGGCAGACATTTCCCTTGGTGGTTTTGCACCGATGCTGTGCTCCCTCATATGCAATGCACTTTAGCAAATGCCTGAGGTGCCCCCGTTTGCCACCATGTGTCGCGGGCCGGTAGCACAAAGGCTCGCGACTCTTCCTCCTTCTCCGCCTGATCAGAGGCCCACGTCCCTTTCGGACAAGAGGAAGATAGCGACAACAATAGCAACAGACGTCATAATGGTGCCGAGGTTATGGCATGATTCAAACCAACAAGCCGGGTGTGCTGAAGACCGAATACTTGCATGTGGTTTAGAACTTGTGCTCCCATCCAGCGCCGAAGGTGTGGCAGTACAGGTGGATGCCTACAAACGGATAGCAAATGTCTCTTACGCCTTCGCTTCCGTCAGGTTTTCGGTGGTAGATGCAAGCTTGGTACCTCTTTTGCCGCTTAATCTGGCGTAGAAGGTGTGGTGGAGGTGTGGCGAGAGCATGCATGTTCGGCGGTCAACCCACCGACGGGCAGCAACGGCGAGGGCAACACACGAGGCAAAGGAAATAGGGTTGCGGGCGAGCCAATCCAGATGGGGCGATGGAGGAATTAGAGGAGGCATGACACCAACACGCAAGAAACGCGAGACGGCACGGCGCATCTCAAGGACGGGTCGAGAGAGGAGACAGGCCCTGCTTGCATGCCGACGGGCAATTTTCGAGTCGCAACGGCCTCGATGAAGAGCACGATTGCGAGCGGGCCAAGTGCCGGTGGCCGCTCCGAACGACTCATGTCACCAACACTGGAGTGTTTGGCCCGTCCGCAACGGGAGTCCACATTAGTTAGCGGCGGGAAAACAAGCTGGCGTGAGCCTTTAATCAAGTTGATTGCGAGCTGCCCTCTCCCGGGGGCTAAGAGCAGCCGCATCGGCGCAAGCCTCGTGGGTGCACCGGCTACGCGCAGGGCTAGCCTCCGGAGCACACAAGAGCCGAAGGAAGCCACAAGGCCAACGGGCCCTTGGCAAGCCGGGGCGGGAAAGGATCGACGGCGGCGCGCCCACTGAGCTGATGGGCGGTGGCCACCCACGGGAGATTGATAGGCAGCTCGACCAACTGTCTGGACAGCCCAGGCGCTGCCGGCATTCGCTCAATCGTCCTCTCGGCCCAGCAGGGGGGCCTTCATGAAACAGGTGAGACATGCCGCACCCACGTGCAATTTGAAGGGCGAGGAGCGAGCTTGCACGCGACTTGGGTCCAACACCATGACGCCGGCCGCTACATGCACCTGGCTGTGGACAAGGAGAGGAGCCAGGCAAACGCAGAGGAGACCAAATTCAATACCACCATGAGCGCTGCGATGGGCCGGGAGTGTGCGTCCAGCCCTGTGTTGCCAGAGTGGCGCACACACGCAGGTTGCCGTTGGGCTAGCGAGTGCACACCCCGTCCAATTCCCTTTGGCTTGACCCCCGGCTTCATGTAGCTATCCGGCGCCAACACAACAAACCCAGCATCTGAGGCGACATCTCGCCCGCGCGCGTTTTCGTCAGACGGCTACTTGCAGCCATGCGCACGGAGACAAGATTCCTCTCCCCGTGCAAGAGAGACGGATGGGCAGCGAGAGAGAAGGAAACGGAGAGGCCTTGATCAGGATAAATAACGGCCATCTCTCCCCTCTCTGTCCGCGACTTTCCTCTTGCTCCTCAGCAGCTTCAGCTCTTGAGACAATCTTCTCTTTCAGATTTTCAAACATTCAACTTTGGCTTCGGCTCCTTTTTCGCACTCACACCAATCACCAATTTTTTCTTCTCCCTCCTCTGCCCTTCTTCAGCTCTCCGCTAAGAAGCCTCTTTTTTTTCAGCAAGTCCTCCAGCTTTGCTTCTTGCACCCCTCCCAGCTCAACCCCGCTAACCTCCAGCCTCGCTCAGCCTGACTTGACAAACCAACACGCTCTTCCACACCCACTTTCCACAGCCTGCATCGGTGCTCTCCAGCAGCAAGTTCCCACTCCTTCTTTTTCCTTCTCCGTCTTCCCCCATCTCCATCTCTTCACTCCTTCTCCTTCTCCTTCTCCTTCTCCTTCTCCTTCTCGACTGACACCGCTTATACAGACCTTTGTCACCATCATCTCCAAGCCGTTACGAACCTGTCGTCAGTTAGACAAGGTGCGCTCCACTCTTCCCCCTCTACCTCCAGCATCTAATCAGCAGGCCTGCCCAGATACCAGTCCAATTGCCACTTTCACACCGCGTCAGTAGCATGCGCCCTCTGCCTTTTCACTTCTTTGCTCCAATTACTGACACATCCGACGCAGGTTCATATTCAAACGCTGCTCTTTCACATTTAAATCCACTCACTTTTATTTCACTTCTTTGTAAGTGCTGTTTTTGCTGAGTCATTCGAGGTGCTAATGGGCGGGTCGATGAAAGAAAATGCCTTCGTACACCTTCTCCTCCCCCTCTGCATCAGCCCCGTCGTCCCCTTCTTCTTCTTCTTTCTCCGGTGCCCCTGCTTCCTCTCTCCCCTTTGCACCAAATTCTCAGTTGAGCGCAGATGTAAGTACTATCCTACCCCTTTGCCTTTGACTCCCGTCCTAACTCTATCAAAGACTATCAGTGTTTCCGTCCAAGCCCTCGATGATTTCAAACGGTACTGTTTCGTGGATGATGATATGCTCTCCGAAGATCATCGTGCGGAGCTGGTAGAGTCCATCAAGAAGGGACTGCTTGCCTCAAGCCGCCGGCTCGAGGCCGAGGTTAGATACCATCTTCAACTTGGCCCTAGCGACTCGTGCAAGATTTCTGGCACCTCATCCATTTCAAACGGACGCTTCAACATCAACGTGATCTGCAATGTTGTGAAAGCCGGGAAGAAGACCAAGTACCGGCTCCGCATCCCCATCCCGGCAGCGCACAACGAGGACAACTACCCTGGGTCCGTTGAGGAGAAAATTCGTGTAGATGTCGGTAGTCAAGTCTGGTGGGAGAAGAACGTCTCTGTGAAGACGGCGGAGCTGGTTGGGTTTGGTTTTCCCTACGGGGGCGCACGGGTAAGACAGACCCAAGATATTTTTGATCCAGCTAATCACTAGGCTACAGGTCACCCACAAGAACTACGTGCCCATCTCCGAGGTCCAAGACGCCAAGCCCGCTCAATCGGGGGTCTCCCAGGTCGAGGAAGGCGAGACATGGGTGTCTGACTACATCCCTCGCTCGACCAGCAACCAGGTCCCATTCGCTTATCTGCTTTACAAGGTTGTGGACGATGCAGACAGCACTCCTCTGCTCCAGAGTATGGGCAGCGCCGAGGACACGGTCAACCAGGACTCAAAAATCATCCGATCTGTTGCCCGGCTGGCAGCTGAGCTCACCAAAACTCCCCTCAGTCGAATTGGAAGCTTTTGCTTCAACGACGACGGGACCGTAACCCTCAGCAACCGACCGCTTTTCTCTGCCCTGACGCTCATGGAACTCAACGGCGCCCAGCGCCTTGCTCCATCTCGGTCAACCTTTGGCAGTACCGAGGACTTTGTTAAATACATGCTCAGCCAACAAAACTCTCGATTTGTCCGACAACGAAACGCAGTCAACGGTGAGATTGACTGCAGAAGGAAAATTTTGCTGGGTTCCTTTATGCGGAACCTAGCGCCCAGATTTCTTGTTCCGGGACTTAACAAGGGCCCCTTCTTTGTCCAGATCATGGATCTGGACATTGCTCACCTCATGGTCAATGACGAATGGGAAATTACGTCCGTCGTTGACATCGAGTGGCTGAGCGTCCTGCCATTGGAGGTCATGCAGGAGGCTGCATGGCTCACGGGAATGCTCGTGGATAGGGAAGGGGCCTCGTTCCTCACTCATGATGAGGGACGAAGGATTTGGCTCGACATCTTGGAAGAGGAGGAGATTGCTCTCTGGGAATCCGGCTCCATGACGCCTGAGCGGTGCCAGATTTCGGTTTCTGCGTGCATGGAGCTCATGCACCAAACCCGCGGCTTCTGGTTTGGGGCAGCGTTGACATCTCATAACGGAATGTACGACGAGATCGAAGACCATCTGGTTGGGAGCCACCCGCATGAGTGGAGCCGGACCCTCTACGAGACGCTTTATCGGGATTGGGACCTGGCCAATCTCCCTCTCGCTCGGCAAAAGCTTGACGATATGATGGCTTACTTGCGAGATGTACGGGACTGGTGCGAGCAGCAGCTGGATGACGACGAGAGCAGTGAGGATGACGAGTGACTGGGCCATGAGGATTGATGGGCCTCT
>VTGD01000198.1:0-22220 GCA_013406985.1 Calonectria crousiana | reverse complement strand
CCCCCCCCCCCCTCCCTCCTCCGAGGTAGCTGGCAGGTCCAGTTTTGTGTTTGATGTGGATGGATGGAATGATTGGGCATCGCATGGAGTTTTGGGTACACCTTCGGCGTTGGGGTGTTTGATATTGGTCATTTCTGATTTCCGCTTTGGGTCGGACTGTCTTTGCACTCCCATCGCCGGCGCTCTTAGGCACTGGGGCTTTTATCGGATGTGGGACGGCACAAGACAGACCATCAGTGTGCAGTTGGCGTGGGCCAATGATTTGTTTTTCACATGGAGCCGGACTGTATTAGCAGTCGCCCAAATCTTGTTTGGCCTCCATTTTGTTTTTGTTTTTTTCCTTCTTTCTCTTCTCGCCTGGATTTGGACCTCTCCCTTTGGGAGTCGACTGTTTGAGCAGTTGCAACATCTTGCGGCACAGTTCTTGGGATAGTACTATTGGGCGATCTGTTTGTTGGGTTTCCAATGGAAAGGGGGGCGGAAATAATCATCGGGGCGCTAGATTTTGTCTTTGATTGATTGGGGCTGAGCAAGACAAATTGACAAACAAGTGGACGGATACGAGCAATCCAAAGCTGATCTTTTAGCGCACTCTGATTACATTGTGACTTGTTTTCTTTTCCTTCTTTCCTTCTTTCCTTCTTTTATTTTTCCGCTTGGCAGTCCTCTCCAAAATCCTTCTCTCTCCGATCGACAACCAAGCCCAAGGCGAGACATGGATGATATGGATGAGAAGCCACTGTGGAGATTATGGATGACACTGGCTCCGGAACTAGGCTGAGCTAGATCAGGCTTCGACCCAGTCATGTCTGGTTTTGGCCACTCGCAATGGGCCGATGTTCTGAAAATTGCTTTTTCCCGACTCGCGAATCTTAGCATGATGACCAAGTGGATTCGGATTCCGCCATGGCCCCAATCATGCCAACTCGGACAGAGGAACCAGAGTGCGCAGTAGGTGGAGAGGTCTGGGCCGGATGTTGGGTTCCGGTTTCTGACGCTCGCGCAGATCCCGAATCAAGGCTATTGATGGACCGTCAGCAAGACGATGACAACGAGAGCCACTCCTCTGGGACAACCGGGAGGCCGTGTCCCAGGGCATGGGGGAAAATTCCCAAAGAGCGAACGGGTGCGGGCCGTTCCGCCAGTAACATGGGCGATGAGCATTCCACGGGGGTTAAGGGGGATGGATATTTTGGATTTCACGAGCGGCAAATCCTTTGGGGAATGGCCATTTATTCCCCCACGGCACAAAGAAATGTCCCAGCTGGGACAGAGTTCAGGCCAATTCGATGGCTTGCTTCTCTCGGCTGAAACGTGGGTTCTCGATGAACATGCAAGCGACAGACCGAACAAGGGAAAGCTGAGGGATACTTCCTGCAACATGGCGCACCAGGCCGAGAACACGAAATGGGCTATCACGCTCCCTGTCTTGTTCCTTTTTGGCCGGAGACAGGGTCAGCCACCACTTGGCGAACGATGCACCGTGACAGCTGCGGGGTGGCCATGTGCATGTGGCAATGGGATCAGTCACATTTTGCGTGTTGGGTTGGTTGAGTTGGCCGAGAGCGAGAGAGGGAGAGGGAGAGGGAGAATGCGAGCGAAGAGGATGCGAGACGACACTTCTGGCGCTTATTGCGCTGTCGTGTCTTGATTGTCACACCAAGATGCTGCTGGCTGGCCCCCCCCCCTCCCTCTCCACAACGGACCAACAGCCGCCGCAAGCCTCGACACAACATTCCACACACCACGCCCGCATACGCCGACAGCATGCAAAAATAAAATAAAAATGGTGATTGTGGAGGACACCAAGACAGGGAATCCACGAGAAGAGGGGATACATGCAAAACCAGGCCACCTCGGCACAGCAATGGTTACACACAGCCTGACAGCACGGTATTGTTTTTTTTTCGGCCTGACAGGGGTCAGCAGGCGTTGGTGGGCACGGCAAGCTGGGCTGTTGCCTGTACGCACATGTCCGGGACCTTTTTTTTTCGGATTGGGCATCAGGTGGAGACAGGGGCCAAGCAAGTGATGAACGCATGGAGAGAGGAAGCGAAGCGTGGAAATGACGATGACAAGGAGAAGCTGGGGCCACGATGGGAGGGGAAACCTTGGCACAGAGCACGCGCAAAGCCAAGTTTGATCTCTCCCAAGAGAGCTTAGAGGTAGAGCTCCGGGAGACTGCCCCGGAGCCATCACGATGCGCCAGGCCCCACCGACAAGATCCAGGGACCTGGGCAAATCCCGGGGGGCGCCCTTTGCAACTTAGCGCCCGAGCCGTCAAAGTGCGTGTGACGTGATGGGACGCCGCCGCCGCTGCCCAGGATGGATGATGCTTTGCGTTGCGTACTGCTGGTACGGTGTCCCCGGGTGCTTCGTGCTTTCTGCTTTGTGATTTTCCGTCGTCGTCGTCCTGTCACGTCGATGGGTAGTGGTAGCAGCTGAGGGTAGCGTGGGAGCTTGGATGCTACCCCTTCATCTTTTTAATTCGCACCCATCTAGGCCAGCTCGAGCAAAGCGCGGTACATGGTGAGAAAATTAAAGAAGGGTTAAAAAAAAAATTGCGCGTACGATGCGGATGCGATACGGGAGTAGACAGGGAACTAGATAATGGGCCAAAAAAAGAAGTAGGTAGCTAAATATGAAAATGAATCACGATCCATCCCCACGCCCATTCCCGCTCATCCGTCCCCCTCGCATCTTTCTTCCACTAACATCTCTCTCGCCCCGTCCTTCTTTTTTCCTTCTTTTAACCACATTCCTTCCTTTTGCGTTTTTGGTTTTTTTCTTTTTTTTATCCCTCTTTCCCGCCTCGTCTCGTCTTATTCTAGTCTCCGCCCGGTTGCATGAAGCATCGAACCTCCACCAGCATTCAAGCAGCAGAAACGCCACCATCCGCCCATGTGCCAAGCTCCTCGGGTATCATTCAACCACCATCTTCCACCACCACCACCACCACTACCACCCTTACCCTTTTCCTCACCCACACCATCTATCCCTCCTCTGATGACTTGACTTGCTGCCAGCCGACGCAGCCCGTCAGATCCGACCCGTTCAACCTTTCCGTCTCGTCGGTCCCCTTGATTGTCTTATCTCCTCCTCTCTTTCCTCTTCTCTCTGCATCACATTGTCTTGGTTTCTCCTTCTTTTTTTCCCCACCACACTGTCTCTCACTGACTGAGTTGTCTACCTGCTTGTCTCTGTTTCTGGACTTCGTTTTTCCTCTTTTGCGTTTCCTCGCCCCTTGTCCGCCCCCTCCTCACCCACCGCTCTGTTCACCCTTGTCCTGTCCGCTTTGTTCCAGATCTTTGCTGGCCCTGGGCTATTAAAGATCATCACGCCCATCCCACCTGGAACAGCAAAACCGCCAACCCATGCACCACCACCCTCGACATTGAAACCTGCGAAATAGCAATCATGGCAGCTTCAACGTCACGCCCGGCTCCGGCACCTCCAGCAGGCACTCTCGACCAGTCGCCTCACAGAGATAATGCAAGGTCGATCCACCCGCATCACTCGTCTGGCTCATGTTTGCTCTGCAGACCCCTGCCGAGACTGGAACTGACGCTTGGCTCCAGGCCCGTGGCCACCGGCGCATCCAGAAGCAGCCTCAGTACCGTTTCTCAAAGATTTAGGTACATACAGACTTGTTTCCATTTGGTCCTTTCTTTTTTTTCCAGCATGCTAATATTTTTCTTTTCTCAGTAATAATACATCCTTCACCCGGGATGCGAATCAATCATACCCCGTCGATCTACACCAGGTTTCGGCTCGGCTATTCCAGATTGCCGCCATGGATAGCCCCGAATGGGAAGTCAGCCCGATGCGAGAAAGCAGCCCAGTGCAGAAAAGTAGCGACTACGGCTCCATATCAGACAGCTCTGTAATCTCAAGTACTTGCTCTTCGCCTAGCACCAGAACACCCCCAACAGGTGAACTGAGACGCCTGCGCCATGTTCAAAGCGAGAGGAGGTACTACGCCAAGCTCGTGCACGACGGCTCGTGGCCCTGGTACCCCATCCACAACCTAGAGAACGTTTCCAGGGATCCTGAAGCGTATGATGAGATGCTCGAGTATTGGCAGTTCATCCACCCCCCTGACAAGAACCATGGGGGGTGGATGGTGTATTCGTACCAGTGGACCAGGTGGAAGCGGTTCCGCAAGTGGCAAGCCCAGATGAGGGAGGAGCACAAGGACACATTCGATGAATATTTTGAGGAAACTGCCAGTCGGCTGGATGGATACAATTGCACTCTTCACCTGAAGAGGGACCCCAAACAGCAAGACCCACTTACAACATATTACGAGTACTGGTGCTATGAACTGATCCGCCACGAGGAAAGCTGGTGGTACATGCAGCATGAGCAAAAATACAAGGATGCTTGGGAGAGGCTCGTGGACTCCGGCGCTGTCATGGAAGAAGAAGATCCCATCGACGTTGAAAGCCCAGAAAGCAAACAGAATCGCGAGGACAAAAGGAAACGCTTACGAGAGGAGGTAGAGGTAGCAAGCTCCGTACTGCTTCTAGCCGAACGCGACAGACTTGACCCATCGCTGAAGAGGTCTGACGTTTATAACCTCCTCGAAGAAGCCCAAATCCGCCTAGATACCGCCATCAACAGGTTCAACGCACACAAGAGGTGCCTCGAAGAAATAGACCAGTATATGCAGACCACGGCCACTTACAGGGCGGCCAGGGACCGCTCTCACAACCATGGCTTGCTCATGTGCTGGATTGAGAATGAGATTGACCGCATCAGACAAGGGCTAGGGGTCTTCCAGATCGGCAATGGCTTCAACACGGAGGCGGAACAGAACGAGGAAGAAGGCGATGGCGACGATGAAGAAGAAGATGATGATGATGACCATGACATGGCCATGAGCCACTCTCCAACCAGCTGCAGCTCCAAGCGCAATCGCTCTAACGATGGGATCGACGATCTATCCCCAAAACGAATCAGAGGCGTTGGTAAGACCTCACACCCAGGCAGGCGGGAAATGTACAACAAAACTTGTTCGAATAATGAAGACGACTCCATCTCCCATTCATAAGCAGCGCTTCAGAGGGTGACGAAAATGATGAAACGGGTGGCCTGGTCAGTGGGTACTCGGCACCTGGAAGAGGGGCGGCGGCGGCAGTGAAAACGAAAGCTGTACCAAATGCATGAAGCGGGCGGGTGAGAGGGATGAAAAGTAGCGCGACGAAACCTGGCGTTGATTTGTACGTGGGATTTGCCTAGTGATGATATTCTTAGCGATTGAATGGTTTCGGGCACTCTGGCCGACAAATGGTATATTTTCAAGTCTCCTTGAGTTTTTATTCTTTTCTTGTACTCCATCTTTCATTTGTTCTGATTACGATGCCGGAGGCATTTCATATTGCGTTGCACTTTGCCCAATCCGTTTTCTCCCGCCATATATTTTATTTCCTTTCCTTCTCCTGGCCTGGAGAGGGAGGGACGGAGAGTGTGAGTTTGTCGATGTTTGGGCTGCTGCACGTCAAGCTCGTGCACGGTCAAACACCGGCCAAATCTGCAAATCGGGTTTTTTTGTTTTACACTGCGGGAATGAAAAAGAAAGTCGGTTTCCCCTCTCTTCCCTTTTTGATCTCCTTCTTTTTCAGCTCCTTTATCGGTGTGGAATTTTTTATATTCATTACCCAAAAAGAAAACCATGGGTATTTTTTTTGCTTCTATTTTTATTTTTATTTCACAAATAATTGATTAAATAATAAATTATCATCTCATCCGTTTCTTTCATGTCTGATGATTCTTGATTCTGTTTCAGCTACCCTGTGGTCAGCTGTCTTTGTGCGCGCATTGGCGGTTTGCTTTTTTTCCATTCCCCTTACCCAGTGGGTACTAAGCCACAGATGGCCACAGCCACATCCACATGCCAAGGTCCCTCCTTCCTACCCCCGCACGCGCCCCAAGTGACCCGCTGTCCTTTCTGCCCCCCCCTTGCTTTCCTTCAGGCCCGACTGCCTGTTCGAGTAGTTTGGGTACACTGGGCGAGCTCTTGCTTTCGCTCTCTCTCTTTTGACGCCATCACCAATATTCGCTTGGACCAGCCCTAGTCTTGGACTATCCTTGCGGCCCCCTCTGCCACGTCTACGTCCCCGTCCCCCTTTTCGATACTTTCCCCCCCTATCGCTGATTAAGCTCCTGAATTTTTCCTTTTGGGAAGATTTAATAGAGAAAAAAAAGCTTGTGGTAATTTTTTTTTTGCGTGTCGAAGAGGGGACCCAAAGTCTTTGGTATACCTCTCCCTTACCCTTGTTTCCTTCCCCTCCATCTACTTTTCCCGCTCCTCATGGCCTGAAGTGAGCGTGAGATGGCCAATCCTGCCCCCATTCGTCGGGGCTCTTTGATGGGCCATCCTCCTCCTCTGCAACCTCCTTCTCCCTCGCCGCCCGCCGCCTCGTCGACGCACGCGACCAAGTCCAGCGCCGTAAACACCACGGCTGCCGCCATCGCCGGTTCCAGCAACCCGCTGCTATCGACGGCGCCACCGCTCCCCTCTTCGTCCGAACACGCCGTTCACCCGTCCCTCCTCCAGCCTCGAGTCGCCGTCGTCCTCAACGTTCCCCCGCCCTGGCACCCGTGGCTCTTTGCCCTCCGCCTCGTCTCCGTCCTGCCCGCCCTCTGGTGGGGGCTCCCGTCCGCCCTCCAGCTGCTCTTGCGCGTCCTTCCGGGGCCCGAGCTCGTCGTCATCGTTCCTGGCGCCGGCGGCTCCGCCCTCAGCGTCGACGCCGATGCCCGGTATGCCTTGACCGAGACTGGGCTGGCCACTATATGGGTGCGTACAGCTTGCACCTATTCCTTTGCTGCCGTCCCGCCTCGTGTGTGCGCGGGCGAGCTTCCCGCTCGTCATGTGCACGTGAGAGGTTGTAAAAGCATACCTACAGAGTGCTGACTATGGATTTATAGTGCTTTGCATCTGGCTATCTTTCCTTCTTCTTTACGGATTGCCTAATGTCCCGATGGTATGCTTAACTCCCCGAACATGTGAACGGCCGTGAACAATACATTGACATGTCCTCCCCCGACTAGGCTCATCAATTACACCCCTCAAGCAACCATGGTTCGCCTGGTTACCATCAACGCAATCAATGCCTACATAACTGCGGGTGTCCTTTCGCTCGCTGGTGGCTTCCAAGACCCTCGTCTGCTTCTCCCAGGGTGGATCGGCATTGCAACTGTCCGTATCTCCGTCTCCCTTGCTGTTTACGTTGCGTCATTGTTAGGCTAACTCGGACATACACAGACATTGACGATACTTTATCACGTCACTCACCAGAAGATCAACATTCGCAAAGAGACCTCGACTTCGATAAACGTATTTTCTATTGCTAGTTTCATTAGCATGGTTACTCTGCTAGCCCACATGCATGCCCACACACCTGACTATCCTGATATCCCGTTGATCGCTTCCAGCCGCCGTGCTTGGGATGAGGCATCACGCGTGGTCGTCCAGGTTCGTGGCAGCCCTGAACATGATGACCTGTAACGGGCCTGGGTACATTACGTATTTACGCCCATCGCTTTGTTTTAGAACCGGCATCGATATTAAATTGTGCACAAGAGGAGGGTTTGCTCGCGAGCCTATTCCGTGGTGCTTTTTTATTTATTTATTCAGTCGGAAACATTTGATATCCCACCTACCGGGCACTGCAAAGCCGCGGCTTATAGTTTGGCTCTTCACGATTTCTGCTGCTTGGATGATGAGTATGGGAGTTTCGGGGCGGGGGAGTATTATTCTTGGGATGGTTAGTTACTCTTGTGGCATTTGGCGTCTACGTTATCTTTTTCCTTCACATGGGTTTGGAAGTATTAATTTCGGAATCGACTTGAATTTGACTACTGCTGGGCTTGCCCAGAAGCTACGTATGCTTAAAAGAATGACCGACAAGCCATGCTTTGCCCGTAGTCTTACCCTACTACTGCACGAGGGCCCTGGATAACCATGGGCCCGTTAACGAATGCAGTGAGGATACTCTTCCAAAAAAGCCACCTAGAGACTGCTCCCACAGGTGGATGCCCGTCGTCCTAAATAATCGGCGCCGAGCCTCGGGGTGTCCACGTGGACATGCCCGGAGAAGGCACAAGCCGGAGGCTATGCATCCCAAAGTCCTATTCACGCCAACGAGCCCGGGAACGGCAGATGTTGACAGGACGACGGGGCATGCGGGGCTTTAGAAACCGTGGACCTTAATGGTCTTGGCATCTAGCTGGAGGCCTTCCTTGTCGATGAGAAATTCTTGGACATCTTTGCGCTGGTCACCCTGGAGCTGAATCACCTCGCCCATCTCGGTGTCATTGACGATGGTGCCATTGCAGGCTGTGAAAGAGATCGGGTTAGCTTGTTGTCGGTGTGGGGTAGTATCGGGTAGTGAGGGGAAGCGTACCGAATTTCTTCTTGATGACCTTGAGAATCTTCTTCTGGTCGAATTTCTTTGGGAGACCCTGGACAGTGGTCAAAGTCTTACGTCCATTACGCTCTGCCAATCCGTGTTAGCCTTTGTTGGTGTGAAGAGACGCAGTGTCGATCCGACGGCCGGAGCAACAGCGCACGTAAGGGGATCGTGTGCGCGTGCAGTTCGGTCCAGTAGATCGACGTGATGCAATTGCAGCATTGCAGGGCATGGAAACTTACGCTGAATGCGTATATGGATGTAATTTTGCGTCTGCTTGGTTTCTCCTGTGTCTTCGTCGGCTTCGGCGAAGGGGTCTGTCAACGGTTAGCGTCAGCTGCACATGTGATCAAGGGGGAAGCTGGTAGGATGTAGACGAGCGGGGTCGTGGCCGCGCAGCTTGATCGTGATGAATGCAGGTACATGACCGTGTGCGTCGAACCGCAAACGGTGCTGCCCCCAAGCGCGGCCGCGACCCTGCGAGACAACACAGGGATTGTGATGCACGCGAGGAGAGTAACCGTGACAGTGATGGAAGGGGACAGAGCTTGCGACAAGACATCCTGTCGCGCGCTGTCACGGTGTAGGGAAACGAGGAGGGGTTTTTGACGCAGAGATGGGTGACATACCGAAGGTCTTGAGATTTTCGATGGACATAAACTCGGAGGGAGCGGGGTGACCTTGGGAAATGGGTATTGTTGAGATAGGATGTTTTTTCAGCGACCGCTAGGTGATAAAGCGCCTCGCTGTGAGTGTGAAGTGAGGATAAGAAGCTGTAGCTAGTTGTGCGACGGAGCGAGGTGGCAGAGCTGGGTGACCGAAAGATGTTTGACGGGAAGTCGAAAGAAAGATGGATGCGCGGTGATGACTTGTTGCCGGTTGGGAAGGGGAAGAAGAGGGAGGGTTAAAAAAGGAGGGGCACATGGGTGCTGCTTTGGTGCGCGTGGGAGGGAGCAAGGAGGCGAGTTGCTGCCTGAGAATTAAGGTGGAGCCGATGGCTTGGGCGCCCCATGTGTCATTTTGCAATTCCTTCGTCACCTGGTTGCTACCTCCCTGGCCACTACCTGGATGCCCCTTTCGGCATCAGGCTTGACCAATGCAAGGGTGCCATTGCAGGTTCTGGAGGGTGTCCACACGGACACCTGGGCACCTTGGCACCTGCCGCCTGCGGCTTTGGCACCCGGTCACACCGCCACAAGAATGAGCCAGAATCGACGCCCAGCCCAGCCTCGCCCTTTCAGCAAAGCCTACAGCAGCCGCCGGCTCCGTCCGTGCTGCCCACCAGGAACAGATGATGTTCTGGGGATCTCATAGCAGGCGAGGCGGGGGGCGCGGGCGCCGCATCGGACAAGACCGATGAAGCTCGCTCGCTCGCTCTCGGCTTGGCCTTGGGGCCTGGGTGCCCAAAGGACCAAGAATAAACGGGGAGCATGTTCATCGCTCATCACTGGCAGGCCATTCGTCTCGTCATAATCCATACATTATGACAGATGCGAAATTTTCCAGGCATTGCCGTGGCCCCCCCTTCTCCCCCCCTTCCCGGGTTGCCAGGGCCTTGCAGCGAGCCACCCGCACGGATCCAGTGATGGATGTCCACTCTCCGGGTGGTATTCCGGGTGTGGGTGCTTGTCTGTGTGATGACTATTTGCCCTCCAGTACGTGGACAAATTCACAATTACACAGCATCCCTTGACTTGATTTGCCCAGGTCCCGCTTTTCGCCCGTCTTGCCATGCCTCCCAAGGGCCCCGCACCCAGGCAAAACGCTGCGCTGCGAGTCACAGATGTGCGCGGCGTCGTTCGCGTGACGCACAGGGCTGTGTCGCCGACATGTGCCAGTGGCATCACGATCTTGGGCACTTTAGACTCAGGAATCTAGGGTTAGGTCGTGTGTCATCCGGAGAAGCCGCTGTTTGCCGTCTGATGTCTCGCCACCTGCGTTTCTCTCAATGCATCGCCTTTAATTATTGATTTTTCAGATGACTCTTCAGCGACAGAGTTGTCAATCAGTCATAGCACAGCGTCTTCCTACATCTTACTCATCGTCCCATCTAGTGGATATTACTCGAGCTATTTCGTCATTTTCACAAGACTTTGGGCCTCTGCACCTGAGTTCATCGGACATTGAGATGAGAAAAAAAAAAGAACAGAGCAAACAAGCAATATCGGAATCCATTTTTATTAAAATCCATCCTTGACAAGATGGGAATCCATAAATGGCGGAAATTAGCTTTATATTAAGCGCCGGATTCATGCAGCTACATTCCCAGTGATATTATATAGTCGAGGGTTCCTCGTCAGTTGGGCTGCAGCTGACCCATTGGCGGCGCCATTTCCCTAATCTTAAGATCCGAGCTTTGCTCGACCATCCTTGACTTTCTAGAGTCAGGTGCGAGTTTTGATAATTAAAAAATAAGCCGCACGTTTCGCTAATCTCGACCGGTTTCGGAAACAAAAGGTTGAAATTCTAACAAGCCATGGCTCCCGCCTGATTGGCTCAGTCACTTTGCTACTTCTCTCATATGCAAGAGTCAGACCGGAAACGGGTGAAGTACTCTCGGGGGCAAGAAATGATTGTTCTTAGTGTTGGTGGCTTTTGAGAGAGCCCAGTCTGAACCGGAATCACGGACTGAGGATCATGAGTGAAATATACTGGTGCCTTGGGAGTGCCTGTCTGGGGCGATTGTTTTTGAGAACTGTGTCTGATGTCCTGTGAGGCAGCTGCGGAAACAGGCACAAAGTAGCCAGTGCCGGCACGGTTCTTGATTGCTCAGGCGTAGTAAACTGGAGGAAAAACGAAAGAAGCAGCTGATCTCCGCATTAGTGGCGTTTGCTGGGTTGAGATCTGCGAGTTCCGCACCTGTACGGTAAACTGGCCGTGTCATGTCGTCCACTCAGCTGTGGTTTGTAAAAGGTTGCATCTCAGTAAAACCAAGCCGGCAAAGGGCTGACGGTATCACAACTGTGACAGCAAGACATGAAGCCGCCTGCATCATGATTGGCATTGTTTCGATCCATGCCTTGTCTTGGAAACGAGACGTGGATTGATGGATGTGGTTACCAGAGCATCTGTATACATTGTCATTTGTCCCTCCAGTTTTGGGATCAAGTCCCGCACACAATTCCTTCTCGCGATTTCCAACTGCAAATCTCAATTTGCGAGCAGCAGGAGTGCCCCTTGGAGAGGAAGCTTCGGTTTCTTGTGCTGAAATGGCTGGCGATGGCCATGTTCCAGATTTCCGTAGCGCAGGAAGTCTTCTTAACCATATCATGCCCGCACTTGCCGGGGTGCGCGAGGGCGGATGGGAAAGAAATGTGTCTCAAATTCTTCCCCGAGACCTACACCAACCTGCCCTTTTTAGCTACGTTGGGAAGCATTTGCCGAATAGTTTGCCAAAAGATCAGCGAGTTTGGATCACCATCGTGCCGATGAGTCTCTGGATGGACCGGCGAGCGCCTTTGTTCCACCCGGTCTCAGCCGCCTCACGTTGACTTTTTTTGCTTGCGAAAATGTGACGAGATGGATAGTTGGTGATGGGAAACGCTGGTGCGTTGAGCTAGTGGCGAAGCAATCGCGCTGCAGGAACAAAGATAAGACTAGCGGGAAAAGTCAAGCGCCTGCCAAGCGCCTGCGCTGGCGGTGCAAATGTGGTTTGCCATCGGCAGACGACAAGACGAATGTGACGAACGGTTCCTGCATGGTCTAATTCTTTCTTGGTCAAGCGCAAGTGGCTTGGCTGGGCAAAGAGCCTTGCGGAGTTGATTAGGATTTTGGTGCATGCTCAGCTCGCGATGCGGATAGATGCGCGGGCCGTACATGGTTTCCGTCAAAAGCGTCACCGAAGCCTGGAAAGGCAACGGGTGACGGGAACGTCTGGGTGGATGATTCCAAACTTGTCTTTAAGCTCCAGCGCGGGCTGCTGCTGTCTAACCAGAACCGTCAGTCCAAAGTGAGACACTGGCCGGCCGTCAAAAAAAAAAAGATGATGGCAAGCCGGGAACCCGAGACAATTGCCTTGACCGAGGGAGAGAGGGAAAAAAAAAACGAACAACGCTTGGCCGCTGATCGTGGAGGATCAACAAGCATGAACTGCCCTGATGGCGTGCGCCTCTTCCTCCTGAGCCACCGTTCTTGCAGAACCCGAGGGGCATTGCTGGCGTTGGTTCACAAACTAGAGGGAGAACCAGCGGGACCCCAAAGCAAGGCCTTTTTGTTGTACGTTTTTCTGAGTTCGCGGTGGGCGCTTCCCGACACGATGGGCAGTTACAGCTTTCGATTCAAGGCGTGTCACAAGTTCCATCCAGAAACTGAAAGATGGCCACTAAAAATGGCAGCTGGTGGCGGTGCAGGATGTTGTTCCCGGAACCAACACGAAAATGTGTGAAATGTGCCTGCTCCGAGTCCTCATCACTATTCTGGCGCTTAGGAGAGCGGGGTAGCCAATTAGCCATGACCAGGTTGGACTGGACCAACAACCGGTACGTTGGGCCAACTGAGGTTGACGAGATTGCGGTTTTTTTTTTTTGCGCGTTCCCTCTTTGTGCTGTCCTCGTTTTTCTCTCTCTCTGGTTGGCATTCCTTGCGTGCATCGTATATGATGGCAGGGTGTGGTTGCGGTTTGCAGCCGCACCGTTTGCTTGAGCTGATGATAAGCGCACCCGCGACCAATAAGCAGCGACTTGATCGAGAAAGCCAAAAAAAAAATTAACCTTCTTCAACCTCCAGCTCCAGATGAAGGTGGCAACCGGGCCCTAGCATAGATCCTTCGGCAGTACCCATTTAAATGGGTTCCCACTTGTTGGTCGGCTCGACCAATGCGACTCGCTTGTAGTGATTTCTCAGCCGTCTGTTAGTCGTGAGTGGCTGCGCCAGGCCGACTCGGCAATGCTTGTTGGTCGGCGGCCAAGAAGCGTCCCTGGTCCGCAGCGCCAGGATGTAAACTACATTTGGCTGGAGGGATAAGGCGTTTTGTTGGTGATTGCACTTGTTGCCCCTGTTCGTCGTTGATCCTAGTGTCAGTGTGACCTTCTCTTCGTTTTCTGTCTTGTGCTGTTGCGCGCATACAAATATATGGAACCCCAACCGTGCCCTCTGCTCGCTCGGCACTCTGCTGCACATCACATCCAATTCGAATTCCATCCACCTTTGATGCACTAATCTCTTTGTTTTCAAACCCCATGGTTCGATCTCGCCATGGATATTGCCGCTCTGCTAAGCTCTAGTGGGAACGCCGTTCCGGATCGGCCCAGGCCGGGACCCGGGGTTGAGCGCCGGCGCCATGTTCCGTCGAGCCTGAATAGGGTTGCTTCGTTGTTGAACTCAGTCGAGAACGAGGCCGTTTTGCACCGTACCAGGCGCCAGTCCGCCCCGGTTCATGTAAACATGAACCGTGTTGCGGCTCTGTTGAACCCGAGCCAAGCCGAACCTCAACCCGTCCTCGGACGCCGTCAATCTGATGCATCCGATTCAAACAGCATTGCGTCTTTGTTAAACCCAGAACAAGGCTCTCAAGCTGTTTTGAACATTGAAAAGCCCCCACTTGCCCGGCGCGAATCGAATCGGATCGCTACCCTTTTGAACCCGAGCAAAGATGAAGTGGTTCCGCGCCCCGCTGAGGATTCGACTGCACCATCTGAGACGAGCCAAACAGCCACAACCACACAGTCAATCTTTAGAAAGGTAGCCTCGGTGGTATTGGATCGAGTCGAGAGAGAACCCAAGTCTCAACTCGAAAGCCAACAACCTCGACCGACAGTTGAACACACTCAGGATGAGGTTGGATTACTTCAAACCAGAGTTGAGCAACCTCGTATTGTAATCGAACATCCAGAATCTGGAACCGACCACTTTCAAGTCGGAGGAAAACAGTATCTGGCTGTAACCGAACGGTGTCCACGTATCATTGACACCCAGCTTCCGGTCGATCATGAACTTGAAGCTGAACAGTCCCAATCCGAAGCCAGTTCCCCAGCGGCCGCTCCATCTGGATCGGAACGAGACTACACACCCGTCCCATCCCTCTTCCCATCCCTCTTCCCATCTCCCTACCCGTCTCCGTCCCCCTCGCTGTCGCCAACCCCGGCTCCAGCGCTTCTCCACAAGCACCCGGTCCTGACCACCGAAGACGTGATCGTGCGGGCGGCGTGCAAGCGGATGATGGAGCGCAACCGATGGCCCAAGGAGATCCAGCGGGTCTGGAAGGAGCACGGCTCTAAGTCGGACGTCTACGCAAAGTACAAGCTCGCGTGGGTGGCGCTACAGATCATGCGGCACAAGGCCAACAACCGCCGGGGGTTCGCAGGACAGTCGGAGCTGCGGCGCATTTGCGGTCACCTTCCGACCTTGTCGAGGGAGGAGCAGAAGAGGATCGTGGTCCGCATCAACAGAGAGCTTCTCAAGAATCCCGAGGTCGTTTCCCGCGTCAACCGCGCCTTCAAGAGGAGAAAGGGGTACTCGGGCGACGAGGACATTACGGGCGAAGATCTCGTCGTCGGCATCACGTCGCTCCGTTTCGCCAAAATTTCGCCAAAACCCACACCTCAGGACTGAAACCCAGTGCTGTGAGTTTTAGCTCGCGCATCGTATACCTTTGGCCTTTTGCCCTGCGCATATTGCAACGTTGGGAGGGGCTGCGGCGCAAGGAATTGCTTTCTCAGCGTAAACACCATCAGATGGCGTGCTTTTGGTTGAACCTCCAATATCACCCCTCCAATTATTTCTGGCGGAACGACTTTTCTCTCTCTCTCTCTTTTCTTTTCTTTTCTCTTTTTCTTCTTCTTCTTTTTTTTTTTGACTTAGACTGTGGCTGTCTGTTTAGCGACGGCCGTTTGTGCAAACAATGAGGCGCAATTGGGAAAGAGGGGGAAGAGGAGGGAGGTTGGGCCCGGCGAGGCCTGCCAAAGTGTAACAGAAACGGTGCCATCACGAGGGAGGAGTCCTGGGTTTGTTTTTACTGCTGCTGCATTCAATCGTTACGGTCATCATGTTTATAGCTACGGGCGGACGGGAGCAATGATTTAGAAGAACAATACGAAGCAATTCGAATTCTGAAGCAAGTACAAAGCGTGCACACTACTTACACATCGAGAGCTAGCTTCTGAGCTGGAACCATATCCCATGACGATCTTCCAGTTGTCTTTATGGGGACATGTAGTAATTGCCAAACTCGGCTTTGGACTAGATCTACCATGATGAAATCAAGCACACGCAGCATCTCCCTCTGCAGAGGTGTTCATCCCTGTGCTGACGGTACGAGGGCTGACCTCGCCATCCTTTTCCTGATGGATTGGCGTTGCCAAGTGGTTTCTCCAGCTCTCTTCCCCTTCCAGCACGACATGGCATTTGTCACAAGGGAACTTCTCAAGGCGTACCTTTTTCTGACCATCGTCTTCTTCGACGTCGTTCATCTCATCGTCCTGGGCGCGTCTCTTTTGCTTGGATCTAGGTGTCTGAGGTGTGTTAGTAAAAGAGCGATAAAGAATCATGTTTATTTTGATTTATCAATGGACCTGCCTCTTGGGTACCTTGCTCCTGCTGGGTTCCTGCGCCAAGATGCGGGTGCTCCGGGGACTCGAGCACGCCGCTTTGAGGAGCACAGTCCAGCATATTTTCTTCAGGCATGATCGCCCAGGGGTTGAAGACGATGCGGCCTATGTAGCTGGCGTTGTAGTACTCCTCGTCCTCGGGGCCTGGGGGGATGAGCTGGTAGCCTCCTGGGAGCTGCTGGATGTTGGAGGGGCACGACTTGGGGCGGTTGACGTCTGAAAGTCGGGTGATGCCAACATCCAGAGACAAGAAGCCACCCACGGAATCACCGTCATTGGACACGAGGGCAGGTTCCATTTGACGTAGTGTCGTGTCAGTGTTGGTGTTGGGAGGGAGATGGGAGAGCGTTTCAGAAGACTGGGGGAGGAGGGGGGAATGACTTGGTCAGCGAATAATGAACAAGGTAGTGAATAATGAAATAATGGCAGGGGCGCCCGGGGAGCATCATGGTTAATTTGTACTTGCGTCGCCGACATGCAGTCGGCTGAGGTAGGCAGTGAGTGGTGCAGTCAAGAAGAAGGCAAGAGGTGCACTTTCTTTTGTGGACAGTGTCGATAATTCAATATCGCACTCACTCCAGCCCCATTCTCTCCACGCTTTCACGCAAGGCAAAGCGCTAAAGCCTGGCCTGGCCTGGCATGACAAGGAGGGGGGGCGTGTGGATGTGCATGCTGGGCATGGGCGTGTGAGAGACCTGGACTCGGCTGCGAGCAGGGTCATGGATATGAACAGACGGGTATATCTGTACCGTCGTATCCTTCCCCAGCCCAATCATGCCATGAAAGGGAGAAAAAAAAGAAACAACAAGCTTCTACTCCGTTGGTGTGATGCATCCATCACAACAAAAACACAGACACACACACGCGGAACCCGAATGGCGCTGCCCCGCCCGGCCTTTTGCTTCTGCTTTCCTTCCCTAGAGGGGCTGCCTTGCATGCATCCTTGGTTTCCACCACTCGGTGAGGGCGGCTCATTGCTTTTGCCCATTTCCTAACCGCACACCGCAACCAAGGAAAGAAGAAGAAAAGAAAAGAAAGAAAAAAAAAGATTAGACCTCACCGTGTACCCTCAAAGTGCATGTACTTTTGCAATCCGGTCTTGTCTGGTGGTTTCGGGTTGAATATCTCGTCGCGTTGAGATGCCCTCTCCGTATTTCCGTCTAGCGCTAATGCAGAGGCGCGGCACGTCAGCTGTTACCCTCCCAGCCCTCGTTGCTCCAAAGGCCGTTGGTATTGCTGTGTCGAGCACCGCGAAACTCGATCACTACTGTGTCGTGAATACGCTTGGTTTTGGTTGTCCAAGTGGTGGATTCAGTGCAAGCATGGCGCTGCAGCGGTTGCAGTGGTGGTGTCTTGGCCTGGCAGTCATGTTTGTCCAGCGTCCTCGAGCCGATTAACTTAGACAATGCATTCAAACCTCATGAAAGAATATATGACATGAACTAGTAAATATTTATTTTCTTGCCATCGTTTTTGATTCATTTCTAAATTGGTTCCTGCAATGCCGTGCCTGAATCGAGACCTGATTGGCTTCAGAATGGTTCTTCTTCCTTGAAGCACGTTGCCTCCTGAACAACAAGCTTGCTCGCCATGGCGGCTTTTGGGATGGAAATGAAAGGAATCTTAGTAAAATATCTAATTTTAGAGCTCTTGACATTGCCTATCACTTGCGTGATCCTAAAACTAAGACTCTTGTTATCCATCAAGTTAGCACCTTGGTTCACGGCTTCGCCTGCCATCTTCAAGGTTCTCAAGCAGTTCGTCGTTGACCCCTAAATACAGTACACCAGTACACCAGCTTTAGGATGGATTCCTCCCCCGGAGCCCACCGAAAGCCTCTGAAATGTGGTCCCAGGCTCAATCATGGCAACCTACTTCCGCCCACTGTCGGCGATCCCCTAGTTCCATCGCCATGGTGCATGTATTTGGCACCTATTCAGAAGGAAATTTCATTGTGCATCGCATGAAAGTGATGGAAGAAGAAGAAAAAGAATATATATACATATATACTGAAGCATTTCGACAACCAGCAAAAAGCCTTGTGTTCGTGGAGATGCGATGTCGACGAGTTGCATGACTGGCCTTGATCATTTACCATTTGTATTTGGATTCCCCGAGAACAGCAAAAGAGCCTCAAATAAATTCCTCATAATTTTGGTGACTATTTGAAATGAACTACCCGTCAGTCTTGGTTATATTGATAGAGGCTTCACAAATGCCATCAATTGGGAGCGGAACCCCATCACAACCAATCAAGCAGAGAATTCTACACTGGCAATGAGGATCGTGCCCATTTCTCGTCACTGCCGATTACTACCCTTAAAGCTTAATAAACTATATAATTCTTGTATACCTCCATGCCGCAGACCTGAATTCCAAAACAAGTGCCGCGAAATGACCGCTGTTCACCGTTTCTCGACCTCGTTGCTTGTGGCCTCCGACTTGGACGAGGTAATTGAAAGACGGCGACAAAATAACAATTCCTGCCAACTCCCAAGCACGCAGGACGCATTTCTGCTGCAACGCTCAAAAAGCGACGCTGGGATTCACAAATGGACGCTTGATATGTGCCCATTTCTTCAGGCACAAATTGCGTCACGCATCTGGAAGGATCGGCAACCCGGTCGCCCCGATGGCACCATGATACAACAGCATACTGTAACGACCAAAAAGCTTCAAGCCAGATGGGCCTCCAGAAACGGCCAAGCGAACCTGGATAGCGAATGGCATCGAATTGACCAGGGAGCAGACCAGCACTCTGCAGCCTATCGCGCTCGCTGGAATCCAATTTCCGTATATTGGCGTGGTAGAGTGCCAGCGTCACTGACATGTGCACTCGAGTCGATTGGGAAACTCGCGTGTGGGCCTGGCGGTCTGCGTTGGGCTGGGGGGACAGGGGTTCGAGGCCTATACTGTGCTAGAGAGCCTCAAAACCCTTGGGCGCTACAGTGCGGCTTCAGCACCTATTTATGTCTGTTGGTTGCTGTCGTTCTCTTTCCCACCCGATAGCACCCCAGGCATCTTTCACCTTTGATTATCTGTTACCGAAACCCCAGCATCATTTGAGCCCAAGCTCACCAAACAAGCCTCTTCTTCACTCTCCCTTCTTCTTCTTTCTTTCTTCCCCAAAAGTACCCTCAAGAAAAAACGAGGCCCACCATGAGCATGATATTCGCGAACCATAATGACACAAGTCCCGCCCTCTACCGGGGCCGGACTTGCACCATCGAGGATATCCCCAACACCGACAACGTCCTCAAGAAGCGCTTTCTCCGTCCGTACGACAATGCACAGACTGCTGCCATCATTTCTCATCAGTTCTATTCCGAGAAACGTATCTTGGAGGGTCTAATAGACCACCCAAATATTGTTACGTACGTTTTTTTTTTTTGCCCTTCTGCTTCCGCGTTGAGTAACCCAAGTGGGAAAAAGATAGGGGGCATTTGACTAACACGCCTGCGATAGAATTATAGACTCCGGCCATAGCAGAGTCATCTTGAAGAAGGCTAGCCACGGGAACCTATCAAACCTTCTCGAGCAACATGGTGCGGGCATTTCGCCCGACCAACGCTTCAAGTGGTGCCAACAGCTGGTCTCAGCGGTTGAGTATATACACAGGAAGGGCATCATCCACGCCGAGCTGCTGGCCGAAAACATCCTTGTCAACCAGGATGCTGATGGTGAGCTGAGCCTCTGGGTCACTGACTTTGGAAAGTCGGTCTGGCTGACCGAGAGGTTGATTGCGGATAAGCCTGCGTTTCCTATCGCCCGCACTCGCGTCCCCAGCGGTAGGAGTCTACAGGCCGATCTCTTCAACTTGGGCACCATTATCCACTTTATCATCACCAATACATGGCCCCACAGCCAGCTCGCAGAGGCAGAGAAGATTGCCACCCAGGGTAGGAGGCAGATATACGAGGAAGATTTGCAATGTATATATCCGCTGGATGAGTTTAAGCTCGCCTATATGGAGGACACAACTGTTGGGAACCTGTGTGCACGCCGGGCCATGATCCGGTGCTTGGCGTCTGGTGCGGCGACGGCCATCGATGTTTTGAAGGCTATGGCCTTGCCGGGAGCCCGGTGAGCAACGCCGCTAGGTAGTTTGACCTAGGTGTGACTCGTTTTTAGTGTGAAATATGAGCTTTTGGTTTTTATTTCTTCTTAATTGATTTGCATTTGGTGAAGTTGCATGCCTCTCTTTTTCCAGGTGGGCGACTGGCTGTGGCACACGAGTGCTGCAAGCCCAGTCTCCTCTCCTGTCCTCGCCGTCGCTGGGCGCTTTCACTGTCCTATGGCTCCGCCTCTCGCATACTGCTGTCTCGCCTGTGCCGAAGATGCGAGCATGGTTACCATGGGAAGCAACAAAACTGGTCTCATGTAGGCCTTGGCAAGCATGCCTCAGGTTGTACAGCATGTCGGTACTGTACCATGCCATACCATACCATGGTACGCTGGCTTCACGTCCGACAGCTTAACTCGACACGAAAAAGAAAAAAAAAAAGTGGTAGTGTGGGGAGGGCAGAAGCTAGCGAGGGCGGGATGCAGTGATGGTGGTGGTGGTGTCTCCATAGACGCATCTGCAGGTAGAAAGCGCCCGTCACATATTTGGGCTATCGCTAGCAACTGCCCGGTCCAGAGGGCTCTGGGGCCCAACCAAGCCGGGCTCCGCTTTCTCCCTCTGATCAAGATTTTTGGGGTGGTGGCTTGGGCTTGGGATCGAAGAACGGCGATTGGCACTGGGACCGGGGCCGGGACTGAGATGATGGGAGGGGGAAATAAAAATAAAAAGCAATCAATTATTTCGCCCTCGTCATTTTTCTGGGAAGGGGGTGAAAGGAGCAAAGAGAGAAGCCATGTTGCGGTCGGGCACCCGTCGGGAATTGTCCCAAGAAGGGGGTGTGTCCGAAGCAGGCCGCATGTCAAGAGGCGGTTGTGCTGGAGGAAACTAGGTTAATGAATCGGAAGGCAACAGGGATGAGGGATTCAGAGCTGCAAGTCACTCTGTCTGGCGGGTACAGCATAGGTACGTGGACGCGATGGGTATGGTGGTGGTGGTAGTGGTGGGTGGTACGTGAGAGCAGAGCAGAGAGGGGTGGTGGTGCAGGGCTGTGTTAGTGGTACATAGTCGGCCCAGCAAGAAAACAAGAAACCGGGAAGATGAGCCAGCAGCAGGAAAACGAGGAGCAGGGAGCAGGGAACATGAGGAACGTGACGAGCAGAGCAACTGCCAGCCAATGGTTGAACATTTTGTCTCAGTGGGTTGAACGGCTAGGGCTGATATATTGTCTCGTTAGGTAGTTGACTGACAGCGCGCAAAGTAATTCCGCAAACAATAGATTTGGACTTGCTATTAAAGAGCGGTCGGTAGTGTGCGTAAGCCTGCCTTATGGATGGTGGCCCGAGCTCCTCTGTTAGCCCACTTTCCAGATCGTATCTGGGAGCGGGCCCACACCACCACCAGCGATCCTGGTTGGGGCAGGCTGTCATCTCAGACAGTGGTGAGAAGGAGGGTAGGGAGGAAGAGGGCGAGAGGGAGAGAAAACATCGGTCACGGACCGGGATACACGGGCCACAAGCCATCGCGAGTGCGAATCCCTCTGAAAGCAACTGGGCCGCGCACTACGGCGCACTGCAGAGCCACAGAGCTATGCAGCCACACAGGGGGGTGCGGGACGGAAACTCGTCAGGCTGGCAGTACTGTCGCCAGGTGGTGGTGGTATCTGTCCGCCCGCCTGGGGGGCATGAAACGCAGCAACCACGCACTGCGACGGCCTGAATTGACGAGGAATGCTACCGCGGACGCGTCGGCGGTGTGAGCAGACGCTTACCCATGTTCCCCGTCGCTGCCAGCGCCTTTCAATCTTGGCTCGGCCGAGTCGAATAGAGTTGAAGCTGATGGACGACGAAACGCTCGGGGAGCTGGTTCTTCGGAGACCGGGCCGAAGTCTCTAGCTCAGGGCACCCCCAGGGCCCCGGTTTAGGGTGCTAGCTAGCGCGTGGTGGGGGCAGCGGGGGGATCGCCATCCAACCGCCTTTAGCGTCCTTTTAGCTCTTCGGCTTCTAGCACAAGACAAGATGAGACGAGATGGTGCGTCTTGTTGCCGCCCGACCTGTACGCGTCTGCGCCCTCGACCTTGATTGAGCTGAATCCGAAAGTGCAGCGCCTGCGCAGTACGACCATTCCTTCCTTTTGCTTCTTTGGGGGGCGTTCAATAGTAGGCGCGCTAGACAGAGCGAGGGAGGCAAGAACGGGCTCTTC
>VTGD01000197.1:0-57171 GCA_013406985.1 Calonectria crousiana | reverse complement strand
GGGGGAAGAAAAAAGGAAAGAAAACGAACCACTCAGACTTACATCAGAATTATCCCACGCATCTCCCCCTGCCGGGTTGAGCTGTTCCGGGTCACCGTTGTAACGGAACGTGGTGCTGACATGCATGGCCGGCGCCACCGCTCGATGGGCCGCAATGCCGTCGTCAGCGTGCACGCCCCGGGACGAGAGCGACAGGCGGGAGACGGCGGGGCTGAGCTCCGCGGTCGCTCCGCTGCCGTCTTGACCGTTTGAGGCTTGACCGGGCGCCATATCTTGTTTGTTTGTTTAAAAAAAAAAAAGGCAAGCGTGGTCAATCTTTTCCCGAGAGCGAGTTGCGAAAATGGGGATTGTATTTTGCGGCGGAGCGGAGCGGGGCGGAGGGGATGTGTGCAAAAAGTTGGAAGCGAACGATAAGAGAGAGAAACGAGGAAGCCCGTTGGTTTGCTGGCGGGTGGTGGTGGTGGTGATGGTGGTTATTCTCAGCACACAATGGTACAGCTCATTGGATGATTCCTGGAATCAATTGGCGCTCAAGAAAGAAAAGAAAAAAACAAGAGCAACGCCGAGTCAAGAAACGTGTGGATGGTTTAAAGGTTGGCGACGTTCGAGTTGTCATGTTGAAGGGCGTTGTGCGGGGCTCTGATCCATTGGTCGTCGGCCCCCAGCACGCCATCAATATCCGTCTTTAGAGTGGTGGATTTACGTCCATCAGGTGGATTGCAGATGATAGCTCGTTCAAGTGGGCACCCTTCTTCCTTCATCAGCCCATGTGAGCTTCCAAGACCTCAGCGTCGTCTTCAGTCCGCCCAACAACAACACATCATCTCTCATCGCAAGATATCTCGCTACGGCTCGCCAATGCATAAACATTAAACATCACACCCCGGACGCAATTTGCCCATCCCCTGGTTTAATCAACCCCACCAAGGCTCATTGGCTGACGATTACTGCACAAAGGGACTAGCTGAGACATTCCCAGGTATGACAGTTGTTGTGGACCCTGAATGGTCGATTAACATTAATTAGTTGATCATGTTCTCCTTTCTTCATCTAGAGCAGCAATTGTTATCCGCCTCGATTATCTCTAGTTCCCATCAGCCTCAGGGAAAGCGAGTGCCTTCTATCCATATTGTACTCAATACAGTACGTAGCGAATGCGTGTCTAGCATTAAATCCCCAACCCAAGTGCCGAGAACGCCACAAAGACAAAACCCAGGTATCTCTAATACATTACCAAATAAGCATCAATTCATTTTTCTTGCACTTAGTGCATCTCTTGGCCCGCTGTGGTGACAGCGATCCTCGGCTGGTGCACGCTGCCCAGCTCGGAGCCCTGGCCACTGGGGGCGCGCTTGCGAGTATGCGTCGTCAAAAAGCGACTAACAGTAGGCTGGCTTGAAGGGTCCTGAGATTCGGAAAATTTGGAGAAGAAGCTGCGCTTTTTGGGTTGAGGCTGCTTGTCGTCGAGTCCAACATCCTCAAATCCCTCTTCGGCGGTGGGAGGTTGCCTCTCAAAAGATCGATCCAGAGCTGATCGAGGAAGGCGAGGGAAGCGAGCCGAGTCGAGGCTCTGCCGGGTAGGCACATCAGTGGGAGAGATGGGAGTACGCGCTGAAACATCCTAAATCTCATGTCAGTTGGTTGTTTCTCAGTTGCAGATTCGGAGGGTGAATAAATTACAAATGAGCGGCGGTAAGAATCAAAGGATTCCCGCGAGATAGAAAAGTGCTCAATATCGCCAAAGCTGCTTCTAGTGTCGCTAGAGTTGCGGGAGAGGTACTTGCGAGGCCAAACACCCTGTTCCTCGGTCGGCGATGGCTGCACTAACAGTTAGACATGTTGAGCTCCCTCGAGGCGGAAGTAATTTGGTGGCTTACCGGGAGATAAACACCGCTATCATTGACGACTATTCCAAATGTCAACTAAAGGGTCTTGTGACGAAGGGCCGGATGCACAATGGCGCACCCCCGAAGGAGGGGTGGTCGCGTGGCCATTGAGAATGCGGCAGGGAACGGGTATGCGGTTGACCTACCACTCATCTTATACTCGCCCGTGTCGCGGCTCCTGGTTGTGCGGATGCTGAGGATGGACGAGGCCTTGGAGCCAACCGTATCGACACGCTCAAACGTGGGAGTTTGGGCACGCTCGAATTCGGGCCGTTGGTTTTCGTCCTGGACAATGATGCTCCCGGGGCGACGAACAAAGGGGTTGCGGATAGGCATTTTGAAGTAGAGATGATGTGCCGAGTGTTGAGCAGGCAGAAGAGATTTAATGGTCAAGTGGGAGTAAACAAAAAGAAATGCGACTTTTGTTTACTTCGTTTCAGAGGCGCCGTGGTAGATTAGAGTGGAATGCTGTTGGGAGGGCAGTCAAGGGAGGAAATCGCAAAACAGCCGATGTGCAAGTGAAGCAAGAACGAGGGCGAGGGCGGGACCAGGCGGTCTAGTATTATACTTGGCTGAAACACTTGGGCACAAATGCGAGAAAAGGCAGAAAATATTAGGCCAGGGGTTTAATTGATTTAGAAAACCGAGATCCATCCACGGGATGGGGAGGGAGTCCAGCATATTTACATAAGACGGCGGCGGCGGGTGCGAGTGGATCGACTTTGCAGGCTGGTGGCCGACCAGGCGAAACTGATGATTTCCGGGGGGCGTGTCTGGGGCTTTGGTGGAGGTGGCTGCCGCTGTCTCGCTGTGGCCGTGGCAGTGGGCGGGTAAAGCGCAGCAAATACGCTCTTTGACGGGCACCAATGGTCAGGTCCGCCACAAGACGGGCAAATCAGCGAACGGGAGAAGCACTGTGCACCACGCACAGCCATTCCTAAGCCCAATATTTGTGGGTGTACGGATGGACGCTGGGGACGTCAGCAGACAAACGGTGCGCGCACCATCAACCTGCGGGTTTTTGTTACTGCAGGAAGCCAAGCTGCAAGTAGAAAAACCAAACACTTAGGGTCCTGCGAAGGGGCGAATCAAGATTCGGTTTTGCAACCGGGGAAACAAAAAAAAACGGAAGACTGAAAAAAGTTTCGTGCCTTGTTAGTCCCTCTGACCAGGGGGGGCAAACTGACTTCCAAGGATGGTGAATGGGGGATGATGACTCGAGATGGAAGCGATTGTGGACTTGCCGTCATCGGAATTACATGGGGTTAGTATGGTGTGTGTGCCCTTGCCACGTCCAGAACAACTCTCATCCCAACCTAGAAAGATCAGGCGTGGTCCTTGTCTCTAAACAGGTTCCCCAACACCACAAGGCATTTTCTACTTTGCTTCAAACGACCGTTGACCCTTCGATCAACGAGCTGGGATCAACATCACGAGCCAGACCGGCACCAGTAAACTGCTGATGGACGCAGCAATCGGACCCTGCCAGCGCAGCACGAGCAACATTGCGGTCGGGATCGGCGAGAGATGGCATCCGTGAATGGACATCGGACTCCCACATTTCCGGGCCCCCTCGCTAACGTGTTTCTCATCGCCCAACTTCGCCTCCTTTGTCCGCTCTTTGCCGTTCGGGAGACGGGGGGTTAGATCGACGCCGAAGGCCCGGCCCCAACAGGGGCGCTTGTGAGCAGGGACACCAATCAGGCTGTTTTTTTGTTGTTTTACTACTGTTGTGTCGTCACATTCACCTCACCCTCAGCCTGTCGCTGCGTTTGGCTTGGCAAAGAATGGCTTTGCGTACATCTTGCATCTTTCTCACACAGCCACCGCACTAGCTTGGAATGATTACCATACCAGTACGTTGATGGTAGGTGCTGTGTTGATCATGAACGATGTTGAGTCAGATTGGCCTTGGCTGCTTGCTCACGCAGGCGCAGTTCGTGTGCATATCCGTATTTGAAGCATTGAGAGTGGCAGACTTTTGCGGCCCCTTGCGAAAACCAGCCGATATTTCCGCCAACCGCATTGTATTGCCGCAAGTAAAGAAGGGCTTGGGTGATGAAAGCACTCATTGCTGCTTGTACTGTAGGCACTGTGTTAGCGCCCGGCGGTTCCGAGTTAGTGGGCCGATCGTTAGGCCCACGGGTCGGATCCTGTTCGGGCCCTTGCTTCGATCCGGTTGACGACATTGACTGATGCCATCTGGGGAGAAACGGGAAGCATAGAGTCTAATTGAAGCGTTACCTGGTTGGGTTGCTGCAAGGTTTATCAGAGGTGCTTCACAGAGCCTTTGTGCAGGCATTATCGGCGCACAATCCTCATTTGGATAGACGGGGGCACATGGCAAGAAGAAACCTCGTCTTGTGCCACGAGAGGTACACATGATAAACCTACCGGCTTACAGCTAATTCTGCCAGCCGGAAGCTGCCAATATATATCGGAGACGA
Source organism: Calonectria crousiana (assembly GCA_013406985.1). Classification (NCBI taxonomy): domain Eukaryota; kingdom Fungi; phylum Ascomycota; class Sordariomycetes; order Hypocreales; family Nectriaceae; genus Calonectria; species Calonectria crousiana. Next base: position 52,838 of record VTGD01000197.1, on the reverse strand, counting down.
ATTTTGGGGAGGATTGAATTGTAGACTAATGCTTGGTGCTTATCACACTTGAGTTTGATCCATTGGCCAATTATGCACATCCAAATCCGCTTGAGAGCCGACGTAATTGGTGAAAACGCCGTTTCCTTTGAAACTAGACGCTGTACCCATCACGGGCGTGTATCCAGAGTAGAGAGGGCTGAAGGTATTGACAATGTTTTACTCAGCACCAAGCGTGGCCTCCACAATCGCAAAGGGGTTGAAACGAAATACCAAATCTAGAATTCAGGTCTTTCCATCAACTTGTATCGAAATCACATCTCATCTATTATCTCTCAAAGGATATCGTGGATGCTAGGTGAATATCCCAACGATCACCATGTTGCACCTGCCAATAACCGTTTCCTACTTGCGCCTACCCTCGCTACACTTGCCCAATTTACAAGTCCTTCCAAACGACGCTTACACTTCGCCGTGCAGACTCCGTGATAAAATCCGCTCCACTTTTAATCGAACATTTCGTTTTCGTTTGCACAGTCAACGCTCTCCCAATTTTGGGCCACAAGCTCCATTTTGGACCTAAGCACCTTCATTCTGCCCTCCCAAAGACCCTCTTGAAACCCTCATAGAGGCTGTGATTTCGTTTCTAGTTGGAATGACTTCGTCATGAGAAAATTCTTCATATCCTGGGTGCTGTGGCAGTAAATGGCTTTTGTAAGTTGGCTCCCAAACTCGCTTTGCATCGCTCATCTCCCTGCATTTTTAAAGTGTTACGGATTGCTAAATCTGCCTAGGTACTTGCCTTCTGTATTATCATAGTGTTTTCCGTTGGATTGTTTCAAAAATGGAGAATCAAACGAATAATGTACCGCTTGGAAGTCATCGACGAGGAGAAACGTGCCCGGCGCGCCGCATTATCGCATTGTGGCGTGGATGCTCTGCGCCCCCCTGAGATTCCTTTCGGGGTACGAGCGCTCCAGGATGGTTTAGAGGTGGAAGAAATCTGGATTTCGGGAACCGAGTTACCCGGTTCCGGGCAGGATACTGCTCCAGCGAACTTGGTCAAGGATCTCATCGAAACGACAGAGAAAAAAGTGCAGTTGAGCAATCAAGATGCAATACAGCTCCCAAAAATTCGACATTTCTATGAGCTGTCTCGCTCATACCACGACACATCACTTGATACTCCACAGGAACCAGCACCAGAAATTGTGTCAGGGCCGTCGGGGTCGTCACCAGCGTTCTCCTTCAATACCTCAAGGGGTCAGGAATCAAACCAACCTCCGCGAAACCTACAAGTTCAACAATGTACGCCTTAGAGCCCTAAATCTATTTGAATTGATAAGGGTGGTTCGTGAATATCTCGGCATCCTGGTCCGATCAGTATATCTATTCAGGCTCTAATTCTGTATTCCCTAGGTCAGAGCGTTTTCCTCGATTCAAAGCCAGGGGTGTCCATTTCTAAGTTCGACCTGAGCTTCTAGAATGATTCAAATCCCGAAAAAAAGTTACGACAGCTAGTGGTGAGAACACGGATATCTCAACCAGCTTTGAGCCAGGGTCAAAAGGTCAGATTGTTGGCGAGTCAAATCCTCAACGTGTCAAAATCAATCACAACCAAACATACTTGGCCACCAACTAATTGATAACGTCTTGTTATGGGCGGGGTAACGATAAGAAGTCCTGAGGCAGAGCTGTTTCGTCAAGATTGTCTAATAGTACCCGAATGTGAAGTCGAGTTGTATCTGATCTAAGTAAGCTTAAGTAATATGATGTTTCCTCATCTGCTACTTGAATAAGAGGGCATTTGACATAATCTGCCATTTCTTGCTGACTTCAATATTTTTAGTGAATTCTCAAAGCCAACATCAGCAGGTTGCCCGGCATTTAGACAACCCTCATCACTGATTAACTTTTGTGTCGTTCACAACCCGGTGTTAAACCCGGCGGCCCTCCGAAGTCCCATCCAATCCCAATTCAGCGCACAACGACCCGAAATTGCGCTATTGAGAAATTACGAGGCTGGCAAGTGCTATAGATTCATTCGTCACTGTTTCCTCCGCCGGGCGCTTGGCGGGCGATTCCGTCATCGGGGTTGCTTCGCGTGGCGGGGTTGAGAGGTATAAAAACCAACAATGCGGCCTATGCTTTCTGCCAATGCCTTTTAGCTTCTACACTTTTTGAAGACTACTAACGACTTAGACGATTCCAAAGGACATGCGCAAGCCCAGTAGTTAAAATGGTTTTATATCACGTTGTACATCGAGCTGCCTCTGAGGGTTTCCACAACGCGCAATCATATGATGCGCATCGCCCAACTTATGGGGATGCAGCCGTCAGCAGCCTCCTCAGACACCTTGGACTAGAGGGCAAGAGGTATGCTCGGATTGTGGATCTTGCAGCTGGAACAGGAAAGTTTACCGAGGTGCTTGCTGCAAGGCCTGAGGAGTTTGAGGTTGTCGCAATAGAGCCGCTGGATGCTATGCGCGAGACGTTGGCGCAGAAGCAACTCAGGGGCGTCCAGGTCCGCAAAGGATCAGCATCCGACATGGAGGGTATAGAAATTGGTTGGGCAGATGGTTGCATTGTAGCTCAAGTAAGTCTGCACAATGCACTACAACGGTGGCGACATGGTCCCAGGGCTGAAGGATAATGTGCTTACATGGACCCTACTTAGGCATTTCACTGGTGAGTGCCGAGTGCCGCTTGAGGGGGGCCGCTCTAACCGATCACGAGGTTTGCCAACGAGAGCGCTTTGAAGGAGATCCACCGGGTATTGAAGCCGAACGCTAAGCTAGGGTTGATATGGAATATCGAGGACTGTAAATACCACATTGGGCACCGTTATTCCGACTGTACCGCATAGGACTAACATCTTTGCGCAGACAACCGGCCGATATCTTGGCCAGCAACCACTCAATGGGAGCATGAACTCTGGGAGCTGAGCTTGTCGGGACACTTTGATAGGCAGCCACGCTTCCGACATTTACAATGGGAACAGGTTTTTGAGCGTCAAGCCAGAGTCACAAACCCGTTCTTTTCCACGCCTGTGGAAACCGGCAAAATCCAATGGTCAGTGTGGCTGACACACGACGCTCTATGGGATCGTATGAATACTCTGAGTTGGAACGCAGTTCGACAGGGGGAAGCAAGGAGAGTGTTTAGAGAAAAATTCGACAGGATTGTCAAGAAGGGCGATGAAAGAGGAAACGGCAGGGGTGAGGTTGAGATACACGGGAACACCTTCTTTGTTTGGACCCAACGGCTTTGAGACTATACGCTTTAAAACCCCTCATAGCTGCTGGCGTGCAAATTGCAACTTTACAATGTGGAATAGCGGCTATGAGGCGGGTAGGTATAGGTTAGGTGGAATTGGGTGTCACTTTAACGTAAAGCACAGGCGAGAAGGGGCTTTTGAATGAGGATGAGAATCAATGTGGTTTCATTATGCATCAGTATAAAAAATTTAAGAGTCCGCAGAGATGTACATCACTGGAGCGTGTCGGTTAGTTGAGAGAAGCCGCTGTGTGTTTGGAAAATATCCTACCGTTGTTGCCTCTCACGAAAGCGTCTCCATAATCTCGGCGTTTAGTGCCATTGACGTATTCGGTCGTTTTTTCTAGAGCAATGTTCATGTAGCCATCCACAGACTGAAGCTCGCCTGCTGCACCGTTAGCACCGAAAACTGGAGTTTTTCCTTCTTCCACCCCTGAGCTGCAGCGTCGACGATGCCATGGCAAAACGCAGCTTCTGACCATGTGACTGAGGCGGGGGTAGTAGAGGGCATCACCACATACCCTTGTAGACGACGCCCGAGTTGAGCTTTACGGTGACGGGGTTGCCGATGATGTCGCTGAGGAAGCTGGAAGGATCCTTACCCTCGCCCTGCGAAATAGCGCCGTTCTCCATCGTTGGGGGGTTCTTGGTGGAAGACGGTGTGTAGTCGGCGGTGTTTGAGAGTGAATGTGGGTTTTTGTCGATGCTTGGGAGACGACCGAAGCGGATTTGACGCCCTGTGTTGCGCAGGCTATCGATAAGATTGGAGGTACAAGCTGTGGGGTGGCCCTCGCACTGTGGAGAGCTCTGCTCCCTGTGAGAGCCCCTAACACGACGTGTTAGCGGGCTTATGGTGGGGTCGCCCAGTGTTGCCTGGACGCCTTGTTTCCCTAAAAAAAAACACGACCAAGGGAAATATCCCACCTTGGAAAGCGCGTAAAGTAATTCCACTGTTCCCTGTTCAACACGCACACACACAAACCACCACACTCGCCGCGGCGCTGCTGTTTTTTTTTTGGGCTACCTTTCTGCCGGCGAGGGTAAAAAATATAGATGACATTCTGCGATTGCTACTCGAGACCTTTGCTACATCTCTTCCGTCCTCACTGACCCCTGCTTCCACAACTATACTCAACATGTCGGACGATATCTTGGCATCGCCGTCGATGAAGAAGAAGCTCCCCTTCAAGCCCACGGCGCTGCGCCGTATTGTAGTCCCCAAACCCACGCCTCCGGCTGAAGGCGAGGAGAGCGAGGATGATGGCCTCGACCTCTTCCGCCGCTCCAAGGAGATGGCCCCCATCGTTGCAGCGGATCGCGAGCGGCGGATCAGGCGCCACAAGCAGAAGCAGCGAGAGCAGGAACTAGAGAAGGAGAAAGAGAAGACGGGGCGGCGCGTTTCAGGCGAGAAGAGACCTCTGGATGATGAAGACGAAGGCAATGCAGCGGAAGCGGATGCGAAAGACGGGGCGCACTTGGATGACGTCGAGGTGCAGGGAACGAGGCTGGACCGCAGCGAGACAATGGATGAGCCAGCGACGCAAAATGTGGACGAACGCGCCAGGTTTGCATACAGTCTCTTTTATTCCAACACAGATGGCTGACCATGTTGTAGTGAACTTGTCACTCCTCCTCCCTCGAAGCGATCGAGACTGGATTCCTCATCGTCCAAAAGGATGGACGAGAGCACAAAGAGAAACGACGATGTACTCGAAGCCTCACCATCCGCCAGGCGTCTGCGATCCCACCGCGGGCCAAAGTCCCCCGTACGGCAGCCAAATCCCCAGGAGCGGAGCAAGCCCCAGGCCAAGGCACCTGCTATAATTTCGATCGACTCGGATTCTGATGACGCAAATGATGTCAAGCCAGCGGTTTCGACACCGACACGTACTAGGAGCAGCAGCCTGGAGATATTGGACAGCACATCCCCCGCGCCGTCGTCACCCCAGGCGGAAGAAGACGAGTTTGCAGAGTACGTGCGCAAGTTTGAGAGGCAGCAGGAAAAGGACCAGGCTCTACTCCGCTCAGGGTTGGATGGCTCGCCGTCCAAGGAAACTACTGAAATCTACGTCTCGTCTGTGATCCCGGGCTCGCACGCCGTTGTCGTCAAGTTCCTATTTGACAAGCCGCTCCGGATTGTTCGGGAGACGTGGCTCGCGATACAACAGAAGAAGGGCCTCGATACTCTGGACGATCTGGAGGACGACGTTGTCCTTACGTGGAGGCGCAAAAAGGTCTACAACTATTCCACCCTTTTGAGCCTGGGGATCCGGCCCCAGGGCGATGGCCGCCTCGTTGCCGACACGCACGACCGCACCGGTTTCAGCGAATCGCGCCAGCGTGTGCACTTCGAGGCCTGGACCCCTGAACTCTTCCAGAAGATGGAGCACGAGGAGGATCTTCGCCGCAGGCGCGAGGCTGGCGAGCTGTCGGACGACGAGGACGAGGTCGCCTCTCACGAGAGCCCCGCGGCTTCGGAGGTCAAGGTCAGGGTCATTCTCAAATCCTTGGAGCTCGAGGACGTCAAGCTGGGAGTCCGGCCCGAGACGACTGTCGAGACGCTCATCACGGGATTCCGCACGCAGCGCGGTGTGGCTGCCAACAAGGAGATAAGCCTCTGGTTCGATGGCGAAAGGTTGGAGGAGCACATGACCATGATAGACGCCGAGATCGACGACATGGATACCATCGAAGTTCACATCAAATAATATCTACAGAGGGCGGGCTAGTTTTGGTCAGGTGGCCATGTTTACGGAGTATGGAGGAACCAAGGGCGGCGCTGAAAGATATGATACCCAATGAATACAATACCCCCCCCCCCCCTTTTTTTTTTTTTTTTTTGACAAACTCACACCGTCTTTTCATTTACTTGCAACAGTCTCACTCTGATGAATTAACACATGACAATTTTGAAGTGGCAGAATCCGACTGCTTTTAATTATAAAATGATAACGCCTCTATTTGACCAAAGCCGGCTCATCGCGTTCGGCATGGTCTGATGCCTTATGGTAGGCTCCTGTAATGTAAAAAAAGGAGCTCTTGCAATATTACACATTGAATACGCCTCTAGTCGCCAACAATGATAGCAACAGCAGCACACGCCCCTGTTCTGAAAACGAACCTGACGCCAACACCAAGAATGATCCATCTGGAATGATTAAGGCCTTGTACTCGGGGCCACTACCTCCCAACGCCAGCCATCTCAACAGATCTCCTTCCGAGGCCCGTATCGGGCCTCTTATTGTAAATCAATAAGCATTCGTAGGTCCGAGGTAATGGACTTGGGAGAAATAGTTTCGGGAAATTTACGCGCCGACACGATGGGTGTTGATGGAGGACATGTGTTCGCATCCTCGGTTTTGCTTTCGCATTTGGAGTTAAAAGTATCCTCTGAGTCGGGGCGTAGAGCAGGTAGCGCAGAGACGTCCGGTTCCGGCGCAACAGTGATGATCTTTTTCTCGTTTGGCTGGTTTGCCTTGACTGACTTGAACATGTTCTTGGGCGGAGGGTTCGCTTTAGTCGCCTGCTTGGGTTTGCGGGCACGAGGCTTAGCTGCCTTGGCTGGTTTGTTGGCATTGGCCTTCTTGCTGTCGGGTAAAGGAATCCTGCCCTGCTTCGCCTTCGCGGGTTTCTTGGCCGCAGACATTTTCGGACTAGCACTCGGTGTTGGAATGCCCTGCATCTTCTCAACTTGCTTGAGTGTGCTTGCGAAATGCAACTCGATATCGGGATGTCGGGGGCTGGAAGGAAGGTTGACGGCGAACGTGGTCTTGCTACGACGCTCCTGGCTCTCGAGATGCTCCTCTTGTGACACTAGGTAATCGTTGCCGATGCTGCAATCCCAGGGAGGGAGTGCAGCCAGCTGGGCAACGTTGTCACACTTTGATCGAACAACAATGTCCCAGCAGTCCCTGAAGTCGACGCCCTTGGGCTCGGGGTCGATATTGATCCAGACCGTCAGACCATTCTTCCGGCTGCGCGTCACCTGGCATAATTCCCTGACCAATCGTCGAGTTCCGGGGACCTTCAGTGTAGTTCCAACAACGATGACGGCGTCGGGGCGGGATTTGAGATCGGCGCTGGAAACGGTGCCAATTGCCTCCTCGTCTGGGTTGTACTCGTTGTATAAGACGAAGCGAGGGCGCAGTCTGCCAATGCCGTGGCTGCGTTTGCCAGCATGGGCCGTGCGAACTGCATCGTCTACCTCACAAGTCCGGCAAAGTGGGGCCTCCGGTCCCTCAAAAACGTTACCATCAAAGGGTTCCAGTTGGCCGCATTTGGTGCAAACCATTTTTTCGAGGCCGCCGTGCAGCTGAATCGTGGCTGGCCAAGGACCTTTGGAGTTGAGGGGAACGTTGGTGGCCAGGGGTTTCATAGACGTGTCGAGGCAGTCGATGTTTTGCGAGTAAAGCCGCATCAGGCGACCCTCTTGGGCCAGGGACGCTAGTAAATGGTGGAAAGGAGTAGGCTTTGCGTTTTTAGACATTTCGGCCATTTGCCTGACCATGGCGTGGAAGGACTCGGTGGAAGAATCGTGCTTGTAAACGGAGGCGTCGAAGAGGAACTTGCCGGAACCCTTGACCTTGTGCTGGTTTTTTGCGGTCGCGAACATGCCGTTGGACGAGCGGAAATCGGGAATGCCAGCCGACACAGAAATTCCAGCACCGGCAATAACGACAATCTTCTTCTTCTTGCGCAGGGCCGTCATGAGCCGATCCAGCTGACGGTTCTCCTCTGGGGTTAGCTCGCTGTCGGGCTTGGTGAGATCCAGGTACTCGGTGGTGCGCTCCTTGAGTTCCTTGGGGGGCGTAATCCTCCGCCTCTTTGCCGGGGGAGGGCCGTCAGCAGCGGCGGCGGCGGCGTCGAGCTTTGCGCAAATCGCGTCCTCACTGAAAATCGGCTCTCCTAGTTTGATGGGGGACTGACTTCCGGAACCAGCGGTGGAGGATGGCGAGGGATAGCGGTTTGTTGGATCGGGCATGTCGGGAGATGAGGGCAAGGAAGGTGTTTTGGAAAGGCTTGAGAGAGGCGACGAAGGCGCCGAGCTTGGCGGAGCGGACAACAGTTCTGAAGAGTCCATGATGAAGGAATAAGGCTCCTGCGCCTGCTCCTGTTTCGGCTCCTTGCTGTTGCTGTTGCTGTTTCTCTTTCTTTTGCGTGGTGGAGGGAAAGAAGGAGCGTGGGCGAGGGCGAGGTTGAGGGCGGCAGGAGGAGGGTGTTTGTTGAAAGAGACGGCAGGCGAGACACGGTTAGAGCATGGCGCACGGTCAAGGTCAAGATCAAGGTTCTGCGGTTGTTCCGGCGTCAAGTGGTGGCAGCAAGGAGACGGGGGCGCAGTTGAAGCCGGGCTGGGTGCGGTCGGGGTCCAGGTCTGACAAGGCGGCGGGCACGAGAAGGTGAATGCGTAGGAGAATGAGAAGGAGGAGGTGAGGGAGGGCGTGAGGAGGGAGGAGAGGAAGGATGACAACATGCTAACACGAAACTAATTAAAGGTGCTAGCGATGGCACGGAGCAGACGAGAGAGTTGCGGTTCTCGCTCAAGTGGCGGAGACGGGGGTGGCCAAGAGTGTACGGATAGCATGTAGCAGCAGAGCCAGCACAGCACCCCAAAACAAAGCCGAACAGGTCCCGAGTCACTTTCGCTCCACCAGGTTGGAGAGCCACAGGGGTTGTTGGCGGAGGAAGAAAAAAAAAACACACACACACGCACACGCACAAGGCAGAGCGCTTAGGTTCTCTTCGGGCTCCTTGTTCACCTAGCCTGGGCTGTTAGTCCCGTTTGGCAACCTGGGGCCCCTGAACAGCAGTTGGGAGCATGAGCCGCGGGTCCACCCTCGCCCGCACTTGGCTTGTGTTTGTTGATATGTTCCTTGCCGCGACCCATTTCCGTCCAATACACATGGATGCCGGCATCACGAGAGAAGAGATGGATGAATACGTGGCTGCGCCGAACTGCCCACCGTTATTTTCATCCGCACGACACCTCACCTGGCTTTGGACCGTCACGCATCACCTGGCGCACACAAAGCCAAAACAGCTAAGGGAATTGTTCCCACAATTAATGACATCGAGTTAATACAACAACCCACCAGCACAACAAGAGAAGAATAAATTAAATAAAAAAAAGCCCAATCAATCAATCACCCAGAAGGAAAAGAAAAAGGGGTGCAAGAAGAACATGCATTCCCCATGCAAACCCTGCATATACATTCGCTGCCCCAGGTTGGCACTGGCGGATTTAGCTCCCAAGGTGGCTGCAATCGCTTGTTCATCCACCAACTCTGGCCCATCAGCAGACCCCAAGTGTGCCCCCATCTGCGCACGGTAAAATGCCTCCTCGCCTGTAGTCTCAGATCAGCACTAGAGCGTGCGGATTTGATCATTCTAATTAGCTGGCTCCTCTCTCCGGCGCGCTGCATGTTTAACCCCGAGTGAAACTAGTTAATCACACCTCTTCTGCTCGAAAGAGAGAGAGAAAAAAATACCAAGTGCTTGCCGCATTCCGATCGGCGGCAGCGCATGGATGTTCACTTTTAATTACCCCAAGATCGCTTGTCAACCGGTCCCGAGGCTAAGCTGGGCTAAAAAAACACCTCACCCGCCCGCCAAAGAGTGTGTCGTGCAACTTTTGAGCAACCCGACTGGGGTTGGGTCGGGCACATGCCTTTAAAATGTGCCCTTGCAGATATGACATAAAGGGACCCAGATTTACGGTCGCTCCAAATACAAGCCGCTACCGCCCATGTTTTCCAGGTTTTTATTGCGAATTGGCAATCAATCGAGCAAACAAAGAGACTATGCAAACTCGTGCCACTTTCGCACGCCTTGGGAAGCCAGACAATCGTACGCTTTGTTTCTTATGCGGCTGCAGAGATCGTCAGCCATGCAGCCACGAACGGGTGCCTAGCGTCATCACACCAAATGCCTGTACCGGATATGCCCTTAACCAAGCCCTCAATGCCGCCCAGTGCAAGAACCCGTTTATTCTCTACATGTACAATCTTTATGGTCTCGTTCCTCTGCTCAGGACCAAAGACAAACAAAAAAAAAATCTCTTCCATATGCGCAGCCCAACATAAAACGCGAGACCAACCGTGCACGCGACATTGGCGTGCTGCGATTTGGCGGTGACTTGTGCCGCCGCCCGTGTGACCCGGTGCTGGCATACTCGAAACGTGAAAAAATAGGACGAAAACTCTAAGGTGCGCCGCCTCTCAGATCCGCGTCCGCCCATTCGCCTGCCCAACCTGCTCAGGGGATAACGTCGACGCGCAGCAGGCAAGCAAGCGTTGCCGCAAGCGGGTGTAAGTCGGGCCTCCTTCGCTAGACGCATAACATCGCCAACGCAACTGTCAAGCCTCGCAGCACACACAGCTCCGTTTGGTTGCTGGGAGACGCACCAGAATCTTGGCACGGCCCGGCCGTCTCACCCCACAAGCTGCAGGGATTCCTTGGCTCCGCGACCCACTTGCCATCTGACGCGAGAGACGCGCGCTCCCGCGTTAAAGCCGCGTTCCAAGACAGCTTTGGTGCTAGGGGTGTGTGCGTGCACAAACAGGCCCCCAGAATGCTATGGGAGTATGGCAAACTTGTATCACCTTCAACAAGAGGGAAAAAAAGTTTTTATAAAAACTCGCACTGCACCTTGGTATTTGTTGGATTTGTTTTAATTGTCTCTTTTTATTTTATTCATTTCTATCATTCGTTATTGGTGGCTCTAACTTTTCCCAACCCATCAACCCCGCGCTTGGTACGTGTTGAATGCAACTTCATGGACTGTGAAATTCGAGTTTGCATGGAGGGGAAAAAAAGGGCTGTTGATCATCCAGGAGAGTGCTTTATTTGTTAAAATTTACAATGGCTGCCTCGACAACATCTAAACGTTTATCATACACATATTTCCCGTTATCAGAGCTTTCGCCTCTACTTCTGCTCCTCGCTTGTTTCCACGACTTGACGGTTCTGCTCACCGGCATTTGAGAGCTGAACTTCGATCACCTTCTTCTCCCTGTTTGGCTGGCCCCTGGTCATGTATTCAATTCCGAGAATACCTGAGACAATGCCAGTCATGTGTGATGCAAGATCGACTTGGTACTTGATGACCTTACCAACAGCTGCCAACTGCACTGCACACAGCATTGCCAGGAATACGATGCCGTGCACGCCATCCTCAGGCAGTCCGAAGATCTTGAAGCCATCGGTACGGTGGTCCCAGAAGTACGCCGCGCACAGGCCCAGAACACCGCCTGATGCTCCCAGAGACGAGATGTGCAGCCATCCACGCAGGGTGTAGGTGGTCAAGCTTCCCAGGAAACTAAGAGCACCACATCCAAGGTACAGGGCAAGGAAGTTCGCGCGGCCAATTTCTTCATGAATCTGGGTACCGATGACACACAGTGGAATCATGTTGATGACAAGATGACCAAGCTTCTGGTGAGAAAAGGGGGCTGTGAACATAGTAACAGGCTTCACTGTGGCCACGACAAAGATCATGAACCGGTTCATGAAGCCCCATAGGGGAGGGACTCTCCAGGCCAGGTAACCGACAATGTTCAAAGCAACGATAGCGCCGATGGTCGCCTGCGCCGTCGAGATATCCGGGAAGACTCGGTATCGAGCCTCAGGCTCTTGGTACACGGTGGCAAGCGAGGCGAGAAGTCCGAGAATGAGGGCAACGAAAGTGGCAGATGGCAGGATGCGCTCCCAGGCTTTCAGCTCCGGGGGAGCGTCGAGGTCTGACTGTCCTTGCTTGTGGTACTCGGCAATCTTGGGGTTTTGGATCTGTCGTTCCTGGCGCTGGGCCTTGGCAAGCGGACCGGCCACAACCTCGCCGCGAGCTTCGGCAGCCTTGCGCTCCTCCTCTTCTTTGGCTTCCTGGACCTTTCGCTTGGCAATGTTGCGAGCTCGCATCTCGTCGAGTTTGCTGTAGCCGTAGACTGGATCAGGCTTGTACGCGTTCGCGGCGGCTTCCTCTGCGGGGTCAGGCTTTGCGCTCTTGGCTTGCTCTGCCTTGTCCATGTCTTGCTCCATCTGCGTCAACTCGTCCTCGGCTCGGAGGCCTGCATTGAGCACTTCGTTGACGGGGACGGATTTTCGTAGGTAGGCTAGGGCCTTGGCGATCTGGTCCTTGGTGAATTGAGCCGTGTGGATGGCAAAAGCCGGGTCATCGAGGGTGCCGGCGACTCGGCGGCCGTGGAGTATGCGGAGTAAGTGGTTTGCCCTCTTGCCATTGATGCCCTTTCCGAAAATCTTAACCACCTCCGAGTCGGCCAAGTCCAGGTTTCTAAACGAGAGACCGATTTGGTCGCGGTAATCCTTGGGGAGGTCTTCATACTGCCGAATCGTCTTGTCGGAAAACAGGGTGCGTCGGGTCACGAATGGGTAAGCGGTAGGGTTAGCAGCGGTGGTCTGGCATATTGAGGTCGTCCGTGAGGAAAACGGCTTTCTGGCCTGGGACGCAGAGCCGGAGATCCATCGTGCAGGGGAGAAGGGCAGCGCGGTGGTGGTGCAAGCAGAGGAGGTGGTAGTCGAGGTCGTCACGGCTCGGCATCTCACGCCACGGAGGGCGGAGCGGAGCCAGAGCCCGGATGCATTGGGGCACGAAAAGAGGCTCATGACGAGTGAGTTGGTGCGCAAGAAGCGCTCAGTCGAGCCGCGAGGGCAGCGAGGCCAGAAAAGGGCGAGCGGCCGGCGTCGAAGGCGAGGGGGATGATACGGCGATTCTGGCAGCGCATGAATTAATTTATGCCCTCCAAGGTGAGCTAAAGAGGCCGACGATTTTTTGGCCGTCCCAGGGCCAATGGCCGGCCCGCGAGCAAGGGACCACATGCGATTTGGCATGGAGGTACGTACCTCCCCAATGTCAGTGCCTGGAAACGTGGAAGAAACGCGCCACAAATGGAAGCCTGCCAACCCCACCAAGAACAAGCTGCCATTTTCAAACGGCTGCCCCGCGATTCCTCTGAGCACCAAGCACCTCCGAGCAAAAGCAACAAGCAGCACAGCTTTTTCTTAATTTCACCACCTTCGACCCGCACAACCCACGGATGCTCGTTCATCCAAAAATATCCTCATCGCATCGCTCAACTACCAGCAGCAATGTCCTCCTCCGCAGACACCACCCCCATAGCCCCCGCACGGTTCGCCGCCGCCCTCAAGGACCTCTCCGTCGCCATGCTCCACCTCAAGGTGCTCGAGATCCGCAACTCCATCGCCCACCTGCAGTACTCCAACGACCAACTCAAGCCTTTTGCCGAGGGCTCCGCGACCACCCTGTCCGACGACACCTCCGGCGGCGCAGCCGGCCCGGACCAGGACTGCATCGACGCCATCAAGGAGAACGAGGGCGTCATCGACCGCATGGCCGAGCGCATCGCCCTCATCCGCGCCGAGGTCGAGGAGCGAGGCCTCAGCTGGGACGAGTTCTTGGCCCGCAACGAGGCCGAGTCCAAGAAGGAGGATGAGCCCGAAAAGGTCAACGGCGAGACCTCGACGACGACGACGACAACAACGGCGGCGGCGGCGGCAGGAGGCGAGAGCGATGCCCCGAGCCCCTGGACCGATGGCACCTTTCAGACGGGTACAATTCGCAACGGGGAGATTCACATGGATACCCAGCCTGCTAGACCGCAGGGCGGCAGCCTGAGCGACGAGCAGCTGCGACAGGCCATGGAGGAGCGGATGCGGAATCTTGACACAGAGGACGACGAAGATGGTGGTATGCACTTGTAAGCGAATTGAGCCCTTGGAAGTATGGAGTAATGCATGAGCTGGCGTTTTTTGGGGTAAGCTGGGACAGTGTAAAAAAAAAACCATATATCATGATAAGATACCCCCATGTAGGTCAAAAAGAACAGGGATGCCAATAGTCTGATAGTACCCAGGATGTGGAAATAATGGGTTATGCATGTCACCTCCACAGTCAAAGAACCATCACAAGGTTGTTTTTTTATCAACTTTACTATTTTTTATTTTTATTTTTCAGCCATCAACCGGCTGGTGCATTGTTTGTGCAGCGAACACCAAAAAAACCTTGTTCGCTATGACGCTTGTGTGGTGATGCCCACCTATTTGGGCAACAACAAAACAGTTTGGACCGCCTCCGCAATTTTTTCAAGGAAATACGGGACAACAAAATAAGCAAAGGATTAAAGAGAGAAAGAACAAAAAAAGAGAACAACACCAGCGCCGGCGCCCTATTGCTATGCGACCCAATGCCAATCCAGACCATCCCCATATGTTTAATGCTTATAGACAAGACTGAGACCCGGGGGAAATGAAACAGCGACGGAAAAAAGCGGTCGAGGGGGTGAGAGTGTGTGAGTGAGGGTGAGTATCGGGGATTATGAGAGAGTACGGTGGGGAGAAGAGGAAGCGAGGGTGATCAATCAGGGTGAAACTCGCTTCGAAGAATGTATCGTGTTTGGGAAATGACATTTAGCCATCCGGGAGTAAGGGGTGAGGGGGAATCACTTAGTCAGTGTCGTCACCAACTGGCGAGGCGGCACCCGACAATCGCTTCGCACGTACTGATTTCCGCTTCGAGCGTTTTGATGCTTTCCCGGCGCTGCTCAGGGACCTTGTGCTCATAATGGTTTCCAAATTGGGTCGTTGTGCCGCATGCGTCACGCTGGCTCGGGGGCCAAGACTCATGGTGCTATGTGAGAAAGGCACAGTTCGGATTGGGGAATCATTGTCGTCCTCGTCTGACGACTCAGCTCCCGGCGGTGCAACAACAGGTCGTAAACGGCTTCTTCTCCTGTCGATGCGAGGATCCGTATTGTCGTCAGATGTGTCAAACGAAAGGCTGCGCGTACGGTGAATGCTCGTGGATCGTGTGCGGGTAAATAGTGACTCAATCAACTCGCTTTCCGTGGGATTGCTGCTCTCCTTCTTCAGCTTCTCCAGCACAAGTTTCTCCTGCACCAGTCGCCCCAGCTGAACATCATCGTTGACGAGTGTCTTGCCGCTTGATTTGCTGCCCGAGCTCCCAGCACGGCTCACTGGAATCTTGCCTTCCATGAGCTTGGCCGAAGGCGGGGGCTGAAGCATCCACCGATGTGCGTCTTTGCAGGGAATCTTGCTGCTGACGACGGGCGGGTGGTAATCGTTGATGGGCTGGTTCTTGGGTGCAAAGTAAAAGTCCCGTCGGTCCTGATCCGTCACCTCCTTGTCGATGCCTAGTGTCGATTCTATTAATCGTCCCGCCGAATCGCGTGCCTTCGAAATGGCATCCTTGAACTTTTGTCCGGACCATTGTCCCCAAAGCTCCTCGTCTTCCCGCTGATACCCTCGCCGTCGGTTCCAGTCATCTGATAGTTCGTCGTCGTCCTCGGCGATCACTGTGGTGCTGGGTGCAATCTCTAAACGGCTCTCGGTGGGGTTGGTGCGTTCAGATATGCTGAAATGGCTGCTGTCTCCTCCAGAGCTGGTGAGCCCGCGCTGGCTTGAATTCTTGCTGGCAGATTTCTTGGGGAGGCTGGGGCCCATGTTAATCTCCTCCTGCCAGTACGGATTGGTGTTGAAGGGCGAGGGGTGCTGGTAAAGGCCTGGTTGGTCAGCCTCAATTCTCGCCTTCTCCTGGCGCTCCTTCTTGGCCTCTTGGCGAGCCTTCTGTCGATGACGGACTTTTGCGCATGGTGTGCAGGCGAGAACGTAAAAGACGACGGACTGAAAGGCGATGGGGAGAGACATGGTCGTCGCCGTCTAAGGGTGATGATCCCCCAACATGAAAGAGTCGTCGTAAGCGTCGCGAATCAATCGATTGGGCCAAAAATGAAGTGATTAATCGGATCGGTTCACAACATGTAAAATAAAATATAAAAAACGTGCAAAAGAAAGAGAAAAAAGAAATGCGCCCAGTTGACGGGTGTAGTAGCGCAGTCCAGCTGGAAGGGGTAAGGAGAGTCGGCCGACGTAAGTCTGTAAATGAGCGGCGCAGTGGTAGTAAGTAGTTGGCGTTTCGCAGTCTTGGTCGACTTTGGGACGGGCAAGCCGCCTGGCAGTCCAGCAGGACGAAAATAGAATCGAAACAGCCGCGAACCCAAGACGACGCACACGGGTGTGCAGAATGCTCGAGCAGAAAAAGAATACACGGGAGCAATTCGTCAGAGGCGCAAAGTGTTTTGGGCGTTTGATTGAGGGCAGTCTGAAATGGGAAAATGCGAGGGAAATCAGTCGCAGTTCGTGTGGGGAGATTGGGATCAGGGGCGATGTCGTTTCACAGCCAGGTGCGGCGGCCACTAGCCAAGGAATATAAACGGACACCCGGTATTGGGAATGTCCTTGGGCTTGGCACACCGTCACCGTCCTGGCTTCCTCTTCGACTCGTGTGGCGTGCGCTTGGCCTGGAGGCTGGACGAATCCGAAGTCCAACGGAAAGTCGTCGCCCAGCAGCGTAAGACGGCCAGGTTTTGTCCGCAGCAGCGAGCGAAAAGGAGCCGAAGCGTCCTTTGTGGTCCTTTTAGGAACTGGCTCCAGTGCGGCGCTGGTGCTTGCGTGACGACGGCGGCGTCGGTGTCAGGATGGGGGGCGGATGGGGGATAGAGTGCAGACCAGGGGTCTCAGTTATAATAAGTTGACGGAGTTTGAACCGCAACTCTGTTCTGGGAGTACGAAGAAGGGCATCGCCCGCCTGTTGAGACAAATGGCGCAGACGCAGGCACGGCAGGTTCCCGCACTAACGAATTGTATTTCTCCGTAGGTTGCAGAGTTAGACGACGGGCGCGCGCTGGACGCTGGAAGCGAAAAGAGGAACCGTGCTTCCCTGGCCTGGCCTGGTGTCGCTAGGTGATGTTGTTGTGTGGGCATGAGCATGACAGAACGGTCTGCACTGCCGCAATAAACTTGAATTGGGCAGCGGCGCGCGGAACAATGTTTGCGAGGAACCACGACAGCAGGCAGGCGAGGTCAGACACACACACACACGTACGCATGCACATGCACGATGCGCTCAACAGCGCCTGGAGGAGGAAGCGGTGGGCGAGACTGACTACGCAGCACACGCAAGCCTGGGAGATGAGGGCATCCATGGGAATCCAATCCAAGCTATCGATCCCTCCAGGGCCCATGGCCGCTCCAGTGCGATACAGGTGGGGTGCCGCACCCGGGACCTTCCAACACGGGTAACCGTCCACCAACGCCCAAGTACACTCTCGCGCCCTCGCACTCTCGCAGCGCCTCATCCCTGGCTAGCCCCGCCCCGGGTGCGCAGCCAACCCCCCCAACCACAGCGGGCGACGACGCTACCGGGGCAGATTTGTACCATAGTAAGGCCCAGACGCCAGGCGGACTGCGGCGGGGTGGGTGTGGGCTTGCAGTGGGTTGCTGCACGCTGCGCTGCAGTTCAGTGCCTCTCCAGCACCTCTTCCCCCTAAAAGAGGGCACGCTCCTGCAGCCCTCCAGTGGCTGGGTTGCGTCGTCAAAGGAGAGGTGAGGAGGCGAGGGGATCCATGACGGCGTCGTTGCTCTTTGTCGCTCCTCCATCCTCCCTTGCCAATGGATGACGCCCCTCATCGTCAATCCTTCGAGAAGAGTGCGTCTGTCCCGCCCCAAGGCCCAACATGTGCGCAAGGGCAGAGTAGCGGGCTGGGCGGTGCGCAGTGCATCCCCCCCCCCCCCCTCTCTCTCTCCTCTTCACCCCTCAATGCACAGATGTCCAGAAAAAGACGATCGATCACAACCGTGGCCGTATCCTGCCATGACCATCCATGACCATGACTACGACCCATGATGGGCTACTGCCCGCACACCGTCCAGCCGCTATTGGGAAGTGGGCTCCAATTACTGGTGCCGAAAATGCGTCCCTCCTGCTCGTACTCGCCCCTATCGATACCAGCCCCCGGTAGCCCGCTCCGAATGCAGGTGTGTCCAGCATCCGGCCCAAAGTGCTGTCTTTGTCGTCTCCTCCCCCCACCCTCCCACCAGCCCACATTCGCAACTTGGTATAGTTTCCGGGTCGCTTGCCAACCAACACAGGACTTGTTTTCGGCTCGCCGCTCAACTAACCGAAGTGCTGACTGCTGCCGGCTTGGGTTGGTTGACGCATGTGCTCGCACTGTTGATACTTCCCAGGTTGCCAGGTCGGAACACAAACTTCGCAAGGGGTGCTTTCCGAGTTTGGTATCAGATTTTCGGATTGCCAGACCCCGGCCTCCTCGTGGCCACCAAGCTTTGGCTGGCGTGTGCTTTTTATTGTGACGTCTTGGGCGTAATTAAATTCTATTCCGCTCATTGCAGCATCAAAGACATCATGGTTCAACCCCCGAGTCTGCCGAGCTGTCTCACCCATCCGCTTGGCACCTGTGGGGGAGGCTAATTTCACGTCCGTTTCCAATACCTTGCACCGCTGCTCGCTCTCCCAGACCGTCTGCATCGGCCGGACTTTGGCATCCTCCGCCGTCGACGTCGACTTCGGCCCCGATCCCATCCGGACTCCCGAACTCGTGTCGCCGTCATGTCTTGGGTCCAACATCTCGGCCCAACTCGCCCACCAAATCCGGCTTGGCGAGAGTCCCCATCCAACGTGGCCCTTTTCCCCGCCTCGCCCCCTTGACGGCACTCGGCCTGTGTATGTGTGTTGCATACCATAGCCAATGCCATACATGAGCCCGCATCGTCACTCCCCATTCGCCCCAGGTCATGCAAGGGCCCAGTTGTCAACAGCGGATCCCACCTCCCTCGTGCTTTAGCCTCGCTTGCTGACCCCGGAACAAAAAGATGCCTTGTTGTCGCCCACCCAATCGCGCACCTTGGATCGGCCATGATGGTTCCTAGCGTCCAGAGACACAACCATCATGGAAACATGAATTCGACATTCATACCATTGCTCATGTGATAGACGGCCATCACAATCATGCACCGACCTCCTCGGCAAGCCAGACATGAATCACAGCTGCAACACGGTGATGAGCAATTATTTCACCGTGTGGGACACAAGACCACAACGAGCGGTTTTTCGTGCGTCATGGTTAAAGCGAGGCTTTCCTGTAAGTTGATGGAGGTTTGTCCGAGCAGCTATGTATGCACCCTGCTGCATCATGTACGCCCGGTAGTTTCTGCAATATCGCGCACTTTTTCTTTTCTTTTTCTTTCCCATTCATCCCAACTCGACATAGCCCACTCGCAGCAATCAACCGGGCCCCAATGCCTTTCTTCACCATCTCTGCCCGCTACTGTTACCGCAACTTCCTTATCCCACCCTCCACATGCAACTCCGGGTCCGCTTCCGTTATCGCCATGCATGCCTCAGACCATCCCTGCACAACATCCCCCTCCCAGATTGACACAATGCTACCCAACACCACGCATTCATCTGCAAAGTAGGTAAACACAAAAATAAACAACCATCATGGGACATCACGAGGGAGTAAGCAATAGTCAGATATGCATGTCCCAACCAGCTTCAAGACTTGGCATTCTTCCTTCCATTCTTGCTCCCTTTTTTTTTCTTCACAACGCTCCCTTTCACCCGACATCCAACCAAGGGCGACAAGTTCGTCAAAAAATGAAAAACTGCTAAAAAAACTAACCGGAGACAAAAAAAAATAAGAGAAGAAAAAAAAAAGACATCAGTCATTCCCATTGAGCAACTCACACAGAAAACGATAATCAACACATGTAAGTCGGACTTCGGTCAGTTTCCATATTTGAGTAAAAAAAATATTACAGCTTTCTTTCTTAAACTCCCCAATTGGGTGTTGGCAACAACGTTTCAAGAGTACAATGACCATCTCTTCTTCCCTCAAATGCACAAATGCCACCCTCTCCACACCCATCCTGAGGCTCCAGTTCTTGTGCTCAGTCCCATCTGTTTTTGTTCATCTTGCATCTCATCCCCCATCAGTTCCCTCGTTGGGGGCGCCTTTGCAGCCCATATATTTCCCTTGATATTCCCTAAACTCCAGCCTCAAACGCTTGGCGATCGCAACCTGGTCCAGTTTTGTCTTTGGACAGCGCGTTCGGGTCCAAATACTTTTTTTTGGCGCAAATAGAAAGCAAAATTGAAAGCAAAGAAAAAAGACATGAAAGAAATCAAGGCAACGGTTATACTGTTTCAATGGGTGGAGGAGGCAAGTGTACAATAGACAACAGAGAGGGAATCATAGTTGACGCTCAGCCGTGTTGACGTGTGTGTATCGGCCCAATGTTGCGTTTAGACATCCCACTCCTCTTCCTCCTCTTCCTCAGCAGGCTCATCCTTGCTCAATGCAGAGAAAGAACCGAAGGACTGAGCAGGCTTGGCAGCCTTGTTGCTTACAGCCGCGGGCTGGGCCTTGGGGGCGGCAGCGCGGGAAGGCTCATCGCCAGAATCGTGAGAAGACTCGTTCTTAGCAGCCTTCTTGGACGACTTGGTCTTGACCATGCTCCACTCGTCCTCGTCGCTCTTGAGCATCTCCATCTGCTCCTCCTCGGAGGGGAGGGAGGAGATCCAGTTCTTCTCAGCAGGCTTGGCAGCAGGGGCGGTGGACGGCTCAAAGGTGTCAAGGGGCTGGTGGAAGCCGTTGGACTGGGAAGCTGGAGCAGCATCATTGTCGCTGGGGGCGCCCTGCTCCCACTTGTTCTTGGCAGCAGCAGCAGCCGTGAACTGCGAGCCATCCTTGGCGGCGCGGCCCTCGGCAATGCGAGCAGTTCGTCGCTGCTTCTCTTCGAGAACCTTGCGGTCCTTCTCGGACTCCTCGCGAGCAGCCTTGGCAGCCTCAGCCTTCTTACGGTTCTGGCGCTGCTTCTTGGTCTCGGCGGGCTCGGCGGCCTTGGCTGCCTTCTTCTCCTTCTTGGTTGTGGTAGGTTCGGTCACACGCAGAACGGCAGGGCGAGCAGGGGCCTCCTCGAGCATGTCAGAAACATCGCCGGCAACAGCGGGTCCGACCTCGGGAGATGTGATGGGGGACTGATCATCATCGGCGTCGGCACCATTGGTGGAAGAGGGAGCAGACTCCTTCTTCTCGGCAGCCACAGCCATCTGGTTGGCACGGGACTGCTTGACCGACTTCTCACGCTGCTTTCCTCCATCAGCCTTGGTGGCAAACTTGGTACCCTCCTGAGCCTTGGCAAGCTGTCTGGCGAACTTGAGATTGTCGACATCATCATCTCGGGAGTTGTCCTTGACATTGGCCGGGCGGGTGGTCGTCTCGGGTTCAGGCTTGGGCTTGGTTGCCTCCGTGGCGAAGCTCTCCATGCGCTGCTGCTTCTTCTTTTTTTCATCCTTGCGAGGCTCCGCTGGCGCCGAGCTCTTGGTGATCTTGACCGCAGGAGCGCTAGCATGCTTCTTGTTCTTCTGAGTTGACAGGTAGATGACATAGCCAACACCGAAAAGGGTGGCGTAGCCACCAAGGGTGTAGAGGTAGCTCAGATTGTCCGCCATGGTGGTTGTGTGTGGAAGATATATAACAGACAGTGCCGTTCGGTCGTTCGATCGGATCGTGTGGCGACAAGTCTAGCCCCGGGATTGACTTGTAAGGGGGCAGGTGTGAATGATGAACAAGATGCAAGAGAGAAATAGAATAATTGGGTTAGAGTGCAGATGGGATAAAAAGGGGGAGTGTTTGCCGTGATAAGTGATGGAAGCACGGTTCGGGCAGATGCAAAGTGTCAAGGCTGGCGGTCGGAGTCGGAGCGTTTGTCGCGAATCATGAGGCCAGATTGGCTTCAGCGGCAGTGGTGCCCTCACAACACAACGCAACGCAAACAGGGATGCAGCGATGCAGCGCAAAGAAGCCGGAAGGCGAGGCAGAGGTGCGATGGGATTGACGAGGATGAAAAGGGGCAGAAGGGTGCAGAGGGACGAGGAGGTACGAGGTATTGAGCTTGGCGCAAAAGGGTCGCAGAAGACACCAGGTGGCTTCAAGAGCGCAGGCCAGTCGTGTTGCACGGCGTGAAGCAAGCAACGTCGCGGACAAGCTGCTGCAGGGCGGTAGACAGATAGTTCACTGGGCCAGGCACGCCAAAAGCAGGTAGCAGTGGGGCGCTGGCGACCTGCGGAGATGGGTGGGCGCAGGTACCTGTGGCAGCAGATTCCGGTGCGGGAGGTACCCCGGGTGCGTTTGATTGAGGGTGGCTCGGGCAATCTTACGGGCTTCTGCTCCGTTCAATGGTCCTGGTCCACCGGTGAGGTTCGTCGGTGTCGCGGCAAAATGCAACGACAGGGGGGAAACTGGGCAATGCTGTGCTGGCAATAGGGAGTATTGCATGCCGTGAAGACGAGCCGTGATGGTGTGAGGCAAGAGTTTCACGATTGAGTTCGCACCGGACGAGAATGCTGCGAACTCGGCCGACCTGTGGCCTTGTCTGGACAGCTATCTGGACAGGTGTCAGCCCAGTAGCGCCTGCCTGCCATCCACTCCCATCCCATCCACTGGAAGCCACTGAACCAGTCGCCGGCCCCCAGGTACCAACGGAATTTGGAAGCATCCGGGAAGCTTTCAGGGGAGCCATGGACTCGAACAGCAGTGGGGCATCACCACTGCAATGTGCCGCTGAGTAATGGGGGCAGGCACCGTCCGCGGCTCCCTATTCCGACCAGCGCTTGAGGTGACGGTTATTAGTTATTACCAACAATGCACTGGAACTGGGGGGCCAGGGCAATCAAAGAGCGCCTTAGCAGCCTCGGCGGGAGGTTAGCGGCCGGGTGCCCTGTCCCCAGTGTGGCCCGACCATCTCTCAGGCAAACCGACGCCACGGCCCGCCACGGATGGGGAGATCTGGAATGTCACGTGCGCTTCACTTTTCTGTCTCTCGAAAAAGAGCTTTGATGAATTCGGTCACGGTTTCGCGCTTTGGAATGGAATGCCAGTTGGGGCCGGTTCAAACAGATGAATTCAACGTGCCAGTGTGCGTCAACCGTCGAGGATGCATGCGCATGGCTTGTTGAGCAGCTGTTTGCTGATATGCTTTCGTTTCCCGATACGAGCCGCATTGGCAAATTCTAGACCCCTCCAAGTAGCTCATGCTTGCCCAAGCAACTCAGCTTAGAAACAAACAAGGCTGGCCACTGCGCACACACGCTAAGCACGGTGACCTCCCCGATATTTTTGGACACCGGCCTGTACATGGGAGAGGCTCCAATCCGAGAGTACTATGAAAGCTCGCCAGCGACTGGCCCTTTCATAAATAAGGCATTTTACCGGCGGCGCCCGAGAGGCTATACACTGATCACCGCTAGGGGGCTTATCTCATCAGGCCGCTCCCCCACCTTGCCCACCTTGGCCAAGCTAAGAGAGGGGAAGCATCAACGCCAGACGTGTTTCCTGTAAACTTGCAACTCATTTGCTCTCTCAGCCCGTGCCAAGTCGTAAACTTGAACATTTAGGGTATTGCACAAGCTTCTCCGTTATTCTAGAGGTCATCGGTCCCGTCTGTTCTCAAAGCTGTATTATACGTCCCGCACAGTGCCAGGCATATCCTCCCGCTTCCCTTGATCCCAGAGACCACCCAAACACACATAGTTTCACAGGTTTCTCAGGATGGCTCCCAAGCAAAAGATCATCATCGACACCGATCCAGGTATTACGCGGCCCCGTGTGTATTGTCTCCAAGTCTAACACGAATCAAGGTGTCGATGATGTCCTGGCCATGCTCCTGGCCCTCAGTGCCCAACCCGAGGAGCTTGAAGTGGCCATGATCTCCGTGACATACGGAAATGTTCCGCTGTCAAGGTATTTTTTTTTCCTTTTTCAACATATATGCAAACTCTAAGTTAGCCAGAACTGATCACACCCATACATAGCACCCTTCACAACGTGGTCGCCCTTTTCCATGTTATTGACAAGGAACTCGAGTGGCGAAAGGCCAATGGAAAGACCGAAGGGTTTGGAGCCATGAAGGCGAGCAAGCCCATTGTTTCTGTCGGGCCAGCACACCCTCTATGTGATAAAGAGCTGGCGGCTGACTACTTCCGTGAGTCTTGCAACTGTGTTCCTCCCTTGACAATATTCACTAACACTACTTCCCACTCTTAGATGGCGCCGATGGACTTCACAACGTTCATGAGGCTCACCCACATCTCACTCCAGCTGAAACCTGGCAGGGCCTGTTCAGTGAAAACGGCTCGGCCGACCCCAACGATTTCTCTCCCAACTTTACTGCCTCCAAGGTTCCAGCTCACAAGGAGATTCTCCGTCTCCTGAAGGAGAACCCTGTTGGCACCATATCCATCCTGGTGCTTGGACCAATGACCAACATGGCCCTCGCCGCCGCTGAGGACCCTGAGACATTCCTCCGGGTCAAGGAACTCGTCGTCATGGGCGGATCGGTTCACTGCGAGGGCAACGTGACCCCTGTGGCCGAGTTCAACAGCTACGCGGATCCTACTGCCGCCGCCCTGGTCTATGCCCTCACATCTCCTAACCCACACTCAACGCTGCCAGATATTACCAAGAAGGTTGTTCCACTGGACCCTTATCCCAAGAGGCTGTCCCGCCAGCTCAAGCTGACGCTCGCCCCTCTGGACATCACCACTCCCCACAACCTGTTCCAGAATTACTTTGTCAACAACATCCAACCTCACGTCGATTCTGGCAGCCCGCTCGCCAAGTGGACCGCCCACTTTGTCAACGGTGCTTTCTCAAAGATTGTTTCCTTGGTGGGAGACGGCGAAGAGCCAGGTCTCTCGCTGCACGACCCTCTCACCGTATGGTACATGCTGACCCACGACGACCCCAAGTGGAAGGTTCCCGAGAAGCCGGAAGATATCCGCATCGAGACCACCGGCCAGTGGACTCGAGGCATGCACGTAATCGACCGCCGCCAGAGGCAAAAGCCTGGTGAGCTTGCAGTGGCTCTCACTGAGAACCCTGACGACGACCCCAAGTTTGTCGCCCTCGACCAGGTGCCCGGGGATGAGGATGGCTGGCTCAGTGTGCGCAAGGGCAACAGGATTAACCGACTGATTGGTTCTCCTGGAGAGGAGCTCTTCCAGGAAGTTTTGCTGCAGAGGCTTTTTACTTAGGGATCTCAGCTTATTGGGACAGGTCGGACGATACCTTCGAATAGACAAGAAGAGGAACACACGCCATAGTAGATGATGAATGCTTTCTTCATGAAACATACATATTATCCTAGTGGCTTGGCTATTTCGTTTCATACGAGGATCCATTCGCGAATCGTAAGCTTTGACGTTTTGATGTATATCCATACCGGCCAAAATTAGAAATCTTCAGCACGGACAAAGAGCATCTCGTGCCATTTTGAGAATTATGGTTCTCGGACTACCGTGCTCGTCCTGTCATATCCCAGCCATGTTACACCGGCGGCGGAATCTTTCATGTCTCCCTGTTCAGCAGTAAAATGGTAACTTGAATTTAATATTATCCCCAAACATCTTCGTCTAGATTTTCGTGTGTGATATTTCCACAACTGGAAAACAAAAACGTATTGGTCTTTTTTTTTGTTCAAGAAAGGGATATGTGGGAAAACACACGCCATACAAAACTCCTCGTACTCTAACGCCGTAATGTTTGCCGGTGCCGCCGGCGTCGGGAACCCCTCCCTATCTCCCTACCTCCCTCCCCCCATCTCCCAGGTGCGAAATGCCATGCCCTGTAAATAACAAATGCAAACATGCGGGTTCCTTTGCTCGTGGCCTCTTGTCTTTTTTATTTTGTATTTATTCGTTTGGTTTCTTCATACGTGCTTTATGCCGCCGATCACTGAGCCCTTGACCTCGGACCAGTTGATGCTGTCGTCGAGCGCCTCGTCGACGAGGCCAACGGAGCAGACGTTGTCGCCGCGCACCAGGTACAGGCCCAGCGGCACCTGCACGGAGGCTTCCTGGTCGTCCGGGGTTCGGATGATGCGCTCGGTGGCATTGTTCAGGACCTGGAGTGGAAGCAAACAGCGTTCGTCAGCCATCAAGCAAGGGATATATATATTGGAGCCCAATGCTCGGGGCGGGGGCGGGGGGGAAGCCGGCAAAACATACCAGGTTTGTGCTCTGGTCGCAGGCGGCCAGCGTGCCAACTAAAATGCGCGAGTCGGCCGTCACGATGAGGACTTTCTCTGCGGCGCGGGGGGGGTCGCGGTCAGCGTGGGAGTCTTTCAACTTTGAGACATGAGGGGGTGGGCGGGCAGCTTGACGCACTGTTCAGATATCCTCCGAGGGTCGCCATCTTGTCTCCGTAGCGGCGCGGGCGTGCACCAGGCCGTTCACGTGTTCAAGGTTTTCCGAGGCGGGCTCCGTGTTTGTTTCGCGATGAGCCAGCTTGATCGCGAACGGGCGACTTGCTTTTTTTGGTGTTTGGGTTGCTTGTCGTCACTGCGGTGCTGCACAGAAGCACTTTTTGGAGGAGCTGGTGCGGGACCTGCGCTAGGCCTGTTCAGGCATCAACCTACAACTCCTTCTGGGTGACCCCTCAGCAGGATATCAGTACAACCTGTGATGTTGGAGTCCGTTCCTTGTATGGTATTGTGTTTTATTAATCTCTAATGTATTAGGCAAATGGTGTTTTGCTTTTGGTGGTCTAGACTTCAACCTCTGACTAGATGGGATTTAGTAACAAGAGTAAAAGCGTAAGTTCGAGAACATTACTTCAAACAGAGGCAACCGTCACGCGACCTCCATCCAACGAAAAAAACACCTAAAATCAACTAGGAGCAAAGGAAGGAGACGTATTCTGAATTGAATAAGACAGCAACGGTTAGGGAGCCAGCGGTATTCGCAGCATCATGGCACAGATTTCAAGCGAGCTACCCTGGAGACGACTACAGCACGCAAAGTCATTAGGTGTCGCATCCAATACAAAGTGGGGAGTCATACTGGAGGATGTGGAGAATCCGATACGCAATACAGCTCTACGCACAAGGCTACGAAGTGGCTGCCTGGACACACATTCGAGATTGAGAATAGAAGCACGGAAGGAACGAAACCTCTTCCTCACTACCCAGACAAGCCTGAGCAAGTAATGAAAAGCGTGAGCTCATGTAGTTCGCGTCACCTGGAGGCAGTGTAATACCAGGGACACTGTGGGCGGAATCGTGTGCAAGCACAGAGGAAACAGCCCGAATGCCAAAAATAAGAATAATCACGATTGGTCTCCTTAGAGACCTTTCAGAGATTAAACTGAAAAGAACAGATACTACACTTGATCTAAGCCAAAAGGCAAAGAGAGCTAAAGAAGAAGGAAGAAAATGTCAAAAATCATGGGAGGCAGGCGAGAATTATATAGTGGACTGCTTGGGCGGTGAGAGAGGCTGGGCGGCAGAAATTGGTTGGCGGTGGGGCTCATCAACCTTGAGGACCTCGAATATCAGGTTGCAAGAGACACGAATACCAATCCATTAATGCACAATGCATTATTTGCATATTAAGTGTATCCAACCGGGAATGGCACTACCTCTTTGTGAAAATGCATCTCAAAGAGGGGTTATTTTGAAAATCCCTTTCGTGCATATGAAGTAGTGTCGTGGATGTACGCATGACGGGATGAAAGGGAATTCTTGCCTCTTATACCAATCAAATACCGTGCACGTCGAACTAGTGCCACTCTGATATCCCCTTCGTGCATCTGGCGTAGTGTTGTGGCTGTGTGTGGATGACGGGCTGAAAGGGAATTCTTGCCTCTCATGCCAATCAAACGCCATGCCACGCTGGCTGAGACAAGACAAGGCAAGGCAAAGTGCGGGGCTCTACCACGACCGTAGCCCAAGTGCTGACAATCGGCTTGTTTATCGTGAGGATAAATATTGGCCTTTTCCTAGGCCTTGCCGGGAATTAGCACATATCTCCAATACTCTCTCCATCCAACACGTTCAATATACTTCCTTCTGCTCCTAGAATCCTTCAAGATGCCTCGCCCTCCAAAAAAGCCCCATCAGCTTTGGGATGACCAGAAGGAGCGTATTCGCACCTTATATATCACCGAAGGGAACACGCTTCCGAAGCTGATAGATATTATGGAAGCTGAGCATCAATTTTCCGCAACGTAGGTATAAAAAAATCCACAAAATCGTTAGAATAAATCTGATTACGTGCTTGATAGGAGAAAAGAATACGTCAGAAGATTGCAGTCGTGGGATATGTGGAAATACTCAAAAACTAAAGAGCGCTTGCTCGCCAGTGGAGCAGAACCGGTGCCCCGACGTGCCAGATTTTTAGTTGGACATTCAACAAACAATATTAGAAGGCTGGGTCATTCTGCTGAGCAAGATTCCTTGAGAATTAATAATTCGCTTCGATCACGTAAGTGGACCAAGGCAAGACTGCATATCATATTCTGATCCGTGGCTAGTTCTATCCCATAGCCCACACTCTAGACTCAATAAATACCCCCCCCAGATGATTCAATCTACCGTGAATCTAATCATGGACAATGTCCCTTGGCTCCAATTTGAAGAATGTTTTGGGAACCTAGGTAAATTCCGGCCTGTCACTTCGAAAATCTCTTTCTAATATATATACAGTTCCTTGGATGACTGAACAACTGATTCTAAATTTTGATTGGGATCCTTATTCAAACTCTTCATTTGGAGTGATTTCAGCTGGTGAGCTGTCAATGCAAGGTATAAGAAATATGCTGAAGCATATCCTGGACCGAAAGCACATATCCGGGGACAATGCCGGTGATATCGCTTTACTACAACGACTTCATAAGCTTCTGCCGTGCAAATCTAGCTGCAGTCGCAGCAATAGTTCTAGTGAACCGTTCTTAATGCTTGTCCAATCTTGCATCTATTTGTCATCAAATGATTTGCTTGATGGGGCGGAGATGAATAGGTTTCTAGATTACGTGCTGAACAATGGGCTTGCGTCTTTCTTCGACAAGATGATCAACTCTTTAATTAACCATAAGTTTCTTGCATTTGATGTATTTCTTTCACGATTACTTCTTAGTGCCGCTAGCCTTAGGCGGACGGATGTTATTTTGGCACTACTTGAAAAGGGCGTTGATCCAAATAGTGGAACCGAAGATGATGATCTCAACAAGAAATCACATTCTGGAATGTTCATGTACAATCATCATCGCGAAATATTTCACCTGTCAGCGTTACAGATTTCAATTCTCCAAGCAGACACTCGGTCTACCCTTGTTCTCCTGAAGCATGGAGCCAGTCCAAATGCGAACACTAGAAGGATTCCATTTCGGCCTCTCGAACTTGCAATAACTGAAGAAATGGAGAGCCATGTTCTCGTTGAAGCGTTAATATTCGCTGGGGCAAGAATCGATGACCCCTGTCACGTCGGCCCAGTTACCGAGTCATACATACCTGGCTATGATTTCAGACAACTATATAGGACTGGTAACCTTTTGGCAAAAGCCTCAAAGAGGGAAAATTTAGAATCACTAAAGCTACTACTAAGTTTGAGGGATAATTGTAGTAGTGCCATTATACTTCCCCTGGAGCCTGCGCTTTGCATATCGACCCATCATAATGACACCAATTCGGATAGCTGCACGGCAAAATAACCCAAATCTAGTTAGACGACTGCTTGATTTAGGGGCAGATGTTAACTTTAAACCGACTTTGGACATGATCGCTTGCACTTTACGGAAGGCTAAACATTTGTACAAGCTTGACACGATTGAAGAAACACAGTTTGCAAACTATGAACTGCAGGTAATCAGGGAGGCTGGCTTTCTCACAACAGCCCTCCATGAATCCTTGAAGAATGGAAACTTGGAAATCACCGAATTGCTCCTGAAAGCAGGGGCTGTTGTTGATTGCGCCGATAGCGTGGGTACAACACCATTGCAGCTGGCATGCGGTTTGAGTGAACTCCCTTTCGATAAAGAAAAAGACGTGTCAACAGGTGCTGTATCTCAAATCAGGGTGCGGCTGGTTAAAATGCTTTTAAATTGGGGCGCAAATGTTCGCATAGCTGCAGGCACATGGAAAGGCAGGACTGCACTTCAAGCCGCGGCGGAACAGGGTGACAGAGACTTGGTCCAGCTGCTTATTGATAAGGGCGCAGACGTCAATGCTGCTCAGAGTCCTATAAATGGCAAAACTGCATTGAGTGCAGCAATTGAGGTGGGGGTTCCATCCATTATCGATCTTCTTGTTCAGAACGGCGCGCAGTATACCATGGAGGATTATTGCAGTGCTTTAAATGTTGCTGCTGGACAGGGAGCCGCGGAATCTATTGAGCAACTATTGGCACAAGTGGCTGACCTCAATCTCTCGGATCAACCAATATGGATTCGGACGATGGAAACCGTGCTCAATTCCGCCATCAAAAGCGAGCAGGCTAATGTGGTTAGAAAGCTGCTGAACGGAGGTGTAAATGTCAACACGGTGATTGATGGAGAAACAGCACTCTGCACAGCCGTCAGAGAAAAGAACCATGATATATTTGAGCTTCTTCTATTGCATGGAGCCAATCCAGATCCTCCGGGCTGTGAGATCACACCACTTGCAGTTGCAGCTGGCTCTGGCTGCGTTTCTATGATACGCTCAATCCTACGGCATAACCTCGACATAAACCGGTCGTTAAAATGGCACAAGTGCCACGGTTTCAACTATTTCGACTTTTTCGACCCTTTCGACCCTTTCTACTATGCCAATGAAGACCTCACCGTGCTTCAATGGACGGTGTTCATGTATTGCAATCCCTACAGCAAGTTTGATTGGAAACCTCGTATGGCAGCCGTCATTGAAATGTTGCTTTTAAACGGCGCCAATGCAAATGAGTTGGGACCAAGCATACCTCTAATCGAAGCGTGTCGCTGGGGGGATATCTCAACGACTAAACTCTTGCTTAAGCTTGGTGCTGATGCCAATGCACGAAACAAGAGTGGGGGGGGGGCATTGCAGCTGCAGCGGGGAATGGCCACCACGAAATTGTGCAGATTCTCCTGAACCAGGGAGCTGACATCAGTGGGCGTGTACTAGAGTGGGCTGTGCGGGGAGACGACGAAGCCACAATTCAAATGCTTCTCGATGCAGGTGCTAACGTCAATGCCGTTGACCAGAATGGAATGAGCAACGTGTTTAGTCAAGCAGTTCGAATGTGCGGTGGTCACACACACATCCTCCAGCTGCTGTTAAACCACCATGCAGACATTAATCTTGATCCTAGGGCCTTATCAAGAGCAGTATTTGAAGGTCATTTTAACATTGCCAGATTACTAATCGAGATAGGCGTAGATGTAAACTGGGTAGACCAAGACAACGGTCAAAACACAGCTCTCCGCCTGGCTGCCAGATGCGGGCGTCTTGATATGGCCAGTCTATTGCTGGAAAATGATAAGCAACTGGACACCATTGAGGAAAGATGCAGACAAGCCGCGGAGGAAGCTGATTTTTGCGGTAATTGGGCCTTGGCCAAGTATTTGCGACAATACAAGATGGGGCAAGTAGGAAGGTGATTTAGCGATATTTGAGTGGCAGAATAGTGAATAGCTGGCTGTTGAGGTGTTAAAAAATGGCGTATTGCTATGCTGGGGATATCTAAAAATAAAAATAAAAATAAAAATACATGGTCCCATCAATAACGCTGCATCACACAACAATCTCGCTTAACCGCCCAAGAACTAGCTCGTTGAACTGAAGACCTAGGAGAACGCCTTCTCGATCAGCCTGGGCCTGTTGGGCCGCATCACTCGGGAACTCATCATTCCCGTCGAGGCACCGCAGGCATGAGAGAACGACATCGGCATATCGCTGTCCCATCAACCGCGGAAGGGTATTCTCGGCCAGCTCCTCCATGTACTCCTTGGCCTGGCAGACGAGGGCGCTCATGCCCATGCTGTGTGCCTTTGCCACAAAGTCTTTGATGGGCCCGCCGGGGATTGGCGTGTCCGACGGATACTCGACAAAGGATTCCCACAGCCCAATCTCGAGCAGGCAAACGCCGAGGCTGTACACGTCGTGCTGCATCCGGTACTGGTACTCGGGGCTCTCTCCCTGCCTGGACGGGTGGCGGTAGAGATTGCTGTACCAAGCGCTGTCGCCCTGGAGGGAGGTGGCGCCGTCGGCGGAGCGGAAGCCGTCGAAGCCCACGAGGAAGGTTGCGCTGCGGGAGGCCTCGACATCCTCCAGAAGGAGAACGGACTCGGGGCTGATGCCCTTGTGCACAAAGTTGAAGGTGTGGACGTAGCTGACGGACTTGGCGAGCTCCTGGGCCATGCGAATGCGGCGGTTCAGGGAGGGGGCTTCGTTGCTGCGCCCTGGATACAGAATCAGGGCCTGGCGCAGGCTTTTGGGGATTTCCATGCCGGTTGGTATTCGGAAGATGAGGTCGTAGGCCTGGATGTAGGAGGGCTGGTGGGGGTCTCTGATCTTCACGACACCTCTGCACTGGAGGAGACCAAATGTTTGCGGATCAGCGCGAGCGAGCTTCTGCGCCAGGTTGCGGACGTCGTTTTCCATGGTTCTCTGCCTCCCGGACCGGCACATCAGGGAGTCGACGATGAGCCAGGTGTTGGAGCCGGTGCGCTGCGCTGCCTTTGCCCTGCAGTAAGGGATGGGCGTAAAGCTGAAGGAGCTGTGCGGGAGGAAGATGGACGGGTGGTTTCCCTCGGGGTTGAGAGCGTCTCTTATCCCGTTGGCTAGCGCAAGCGGAGAGGAGAACTGAACTGTTCCAGCATGGGGACTGAGGCTGAAGGAGGGATTCCGCGAAGAAGGCCGAGGAGAGACGGGCCTGGCTGATGGGTTGGGCGACGGTGACCGCGACGGAGCCAGGGATTGCTGCGATATTCTGTGCTGCTGGAGCACGTCACGGAGCCGGTCATCGATGCTGCGGTCGGGCACGCGCATGATGAGGAACCACGAGGGATCGAAGCGTCGCTGCCAATCTTCGAGATCCCGGATGACGGCGTCCAAAGAATCCTTGACGAAGGCGTACGTGCCCTTTCTGACTCCCCTGGCGAAGCCGAAGAACCCATGCCTCACGTCCCAGCCGTTGGACTTCTTGTCGAGAACCTTCCTGAGGCCGTCGGCGGCTGCTGACAGCTTGGTTCCCAGCACGCCGAGGACATCGTCTAAGTTGCGGAGGTGGTCCGCATCAATGACATTGCCCAGCGGCCGCAGGAAGTCAATCTGGATCCGGGTTCGGTTCCAGGCGTTCTCGACAATGACGATGCGCTCCGTCACCTCCACATCGGCCTCCTTGTAGTTCTGGGCCAGCTGGATTATGACTGCCAGGCATCTGCGCTGCCGTTAGCATCGGCTTGATCACGGGGGGGAGGGAGGGGGTTCGCTCGCACTTTGCGCACATCTCCGCGCTGGAGAAGGCCAGCCCCACGAAGTCCATCTCGGCCTAGTTGTGAATCGGTATCGCAGAGGCTGAATGGTGCCTGGCTCTGGGAGATAAAAGACGTGAATGTCTGCTGGTTGAGGGGCAGGCAGCATTTAACTAGCATCTAGGCTTGCGCCCCAAATGTGCCTTGTGGCGGCCCTGTCAGCCTGCTGAACCTGAGCGAGCTGAGACAAAACCCGGCTGTGGCAGTGTTGCATTCCCCATTCCATGGCCCCAAAGCCGCCTAAGCGAGGCTGGATTTCAGCTCTGAAGGAAAGTGGCGCCAAAGCACACAAGGTATCGGGTGGGTAACATGGCTTGGAAATCGGCCTATCAGACCATTGTAACATCCCCAGCCTGATCCTTTTCCACTTGGCATTGTGCCTCCATGGTTCTCACTGTCGCGAGATTGTCGACCTGAGTCTTTCAAACAGTTGTGGTTATTGATTTGGCATATATAGAGCGTGAAATGTTCTAGGACGTAAAAATGTCATGTCGTGGAATTGGCTTGAGAACAACTCGACTTTGTGGTACCAATTTAAAAGCC
Source organism: Calonectria crousiana (assembly GCA_013406985.1). Lineage (NCBI taxonomy): Eukaryota > Fungi > Ascomycota > Sordariomycetes > Hypocreales > Nectriaceae > Calonectria > Calonectria crousiana. The sequence goes on along the minus strand of VTGD01000197.1, from coordinate 18,867 downwards.
CAAATATCTGCATTTTATGGCTTCAATAATATACATTGGATTTGTGGCAATGATTCTGTGCAATGGATTCCAGAGCCGTTAGTATGTAGAGACATGGAAAAATTCCTTGTTGAAAGGCAACCTTCTGGTTCGCCAAGGCAGCATATGACTACTGGCAGGTCCCAGGTTCATCGTAATTCGGGTTGAGTCATCGCGTGTAACGCATCTGCAGACTTACTTGACCCTAGATGATTTGGCGATTTGTATTTTATTGTTTCCTCTTAAATCACCCGCAAAATCCATGAATGCTATACCCTGTGTCTGCAATTGGGATAGTAGACGTGAGTAGCTACCAGCTGTTCAACGTTGACCAGGCCATGGGAGAGAGATATTTTACTCTTTGATACCAAGTCCGATCTTGTTCCTTATTTCAACTTTGACTATCAATCAGAATTAACACCAATTTATAGCACGAGATTCCAACACAGTGCACCCCCAAGAATGAGCCATCCCTCACGAGAGTCTACTCTCGTGAATAGACTCCGCAAAATAAAGAACAAACTTCGACAATACATTGTTAGTAAATTGCGCACAAAGCTTACGGGACACAAAAACGACCGAATTTACCAGTCCACTGGCAAACTCTCAACGTCAACGTTTTCAAGTGGCTCCACGATACATGTCGAAAAGGAGTCACCGGAACCGCCTCCACCACAAGGAGTTCATGGGGAGTGGAGCAAATCGGGCACGCAAAGATTCGCGAAAAAGACTAGAGTTGAGAAAAAGAGCCAGAGAATCAAGGAGATAGAGGACAGTCAAAGAGAATTGTTCAGAAAATCTGGACCCCAGATCCCCAAGTCGCAGCGCAAAGCGGAACGCAAGGCCGCTGTGGCAGAGTGCAACTTTTACCAGCAGCAACGCATTCTTGAAGAGGGTGGCAGGCCGGCGAAAGAGAGAGGACCAAGGAACCACCGAAAAAAAAAGAAGACGCGCAGAAAGGTAACCCGCACGCCCGGCCCGTCGGCCAACAAGGAGCAAACGGAAGTGCCTGAGAGTTGATGGAGGCGGACTGTACGAAGAAAGAAGGGATAGAAAGAAAAAACTCATGGATTCTAGGGCTCGGTGCCTTGGGCCCTGGCAGAGCTAGAGGAAGGATTCCGGGTTGATTGAGGTGTCGACTTGAATGAGAGAACTGCCTGTACTTTATTTAGCCTTGATGCCGCTTACAGCCCTACTGGCTATTGCATCCTCTGATCTGGCCTATCACTTTGCGGACTACATTCTTCATGGCCAGGGATACCCTGACTTGATGGAGGCCAAGTGCACTTCAACGTCATCATGCATTGCACTTGTGTCTGGCTTCTTCCACAATTCAACTTTTGTATGATTGCAACAAGGGCATTTCATTGCGGCCACGGCGCAGCATTGATCCCAGCCAAAACAATCATAATATCCAAAGTAATGCTAATAGTAATAAAAACCCCAAGATATTGTCTTTAAGCAATCATCCTCATTGATGTTCTCGCTATTTGTTTTGACCAGTAATGTTAAGACGTGGGTTTTTTTTTTTGCAGGATCCCGTACAGAAAAGCGTCAACCTAACAGTCATTCGAAGGTTATATTGCATGTATCAATTTGTGGCACTTATCCCAGGGCTTGAGATGGAGGCTGCGACGTGGGGTTGAGACTCGGAAGCGCATAGTTCATGCGATGAGCCGTTTTCAACCGTTGGCCGACCGGTTCACTCGTGATGGTCATGTGGCGCGTCTTTAACAATTTGAATCTAAAAAAAAGAGCTAGAAGGAATATGCCATGAACTGAAATGATGGGCGTCTTCCCCAGCATCCAAACGCCATATCCTGGGTGCGCCGCCCCTATGCCATGATTGGGCCCCTTGGCCAGAGCCATGCGAATTTCCCATTTCATCTTCATACACATCGACAAAGAAATTAGGTCCCCCAACGCCTCTTGTTTCGTATCGGTACAACGTCCATTTGTTCATGAGCTTAGTCTTCCACCAGCTCTCCCTCGTCCTCCGATGACATCCTTGCACGCTTTTCTGACCTGCCGCTGTCTTCTGCCTCGCCTTCTTCCAAATCCCTTCGCTTCAATGGCGACCTGGGCGGGTAGTCGCCCTCTCGGCTGCCCTCTCGCCCATCAGTGTCCTTGCTCACTCCGTTGACCTTGATGGTGGGGCCAGGGCTACGGCTAGCACGGTCAAGTTCCATGGGCGTTCCGTTGGTTGATGACTGAGTATCCGCCTGGCTCAACAAGGTATCTCCTCGTTTCCGTGTGTTTTCAAGATGAAAGGCTGGCGAGGGTAGGGACGGGTTCTGCTTTCTGAGCGGGTTCTCAGTGTAAAATTGGCGCATGACCTCAATCGCGTTGGCGCATCGCTCCTCGTCGCCTTTTAGATGCTTCCACCAAGGCTCACCGTTGATGTCGTCGATTTTCTGGTTCGTGTGCACGCTCGCAAAGAAGATTGCAGCAATGGCTACATCCTTGGCCTCGATGAGCAGAGGTATCGAGGTCAGGCAGGCATCGTTGCAGAATGCCCACGCGTTTTGTCGCAAGTGCTTGTTGTGCACAATCTCAAGCTGACCCAGCAAATCGAAGAGGTGGTGATAGGGATTGTCGATCATCAGGTCAAACGTTAACTGCTCGAGCATGACTTCCTCGTACGTCAAGATGCTGTCTCTCCATCTCCAGTATTCCTTGCTCTGCTCATCAATAATGAGCTTGGCATTCTTCTGCGCCACCTTTGCGACCGCAATGATAATGTCCTTCGTTTTTCGGCAATTTTCTTCGACCTTGTTGGCTAGAAACAGGGCAGTGGCAGCAATGTTCTGCGATGAGGCCATGTCAGTGATCCGCAATGTTGAAGGTATTCCAGCCCCACACTCCGAGGAACATGTTCCCGTGCTGAGCTTGCAACTGAGACCTGGAAATATTGAGTGAAACTCACATAGTGGTGTATGCCCCCCTTCTCTGGTGCCATGTTGTAACGCATATAGAATCTGTGAAAGAAGACGCCTGCGACCCAGAGGGTTATCTGAGGCAGGTCGAGCATGACGCCGGTCTGGTAGATGAAGTTGACGCCCTTGGCCCTGCGCATCCTCTCGTCGGCTGGGGCGATGCCCTCGACAATGGAGGGCGTGCTGCGCACTTCCTCTGACGTGAACGCCCACTGATTTGAGCCGGGCAGAGGCGTCTGAGCGCCCGACTCGGACGACGAGGCCTGGCTTGGGCGCGGCGGTGGACGAGGAGGAGACGTGCGCGCAGAGTACTGCGGAGGGGTTGGAACGGCGGGAGGGACGGGGTCGCGGCGTCGGGGAGATCGGGATCGAGAATCGCGATCTGGTCGCGAGGATCCAGCGACAGCCGGAGGCTGGTAGCCTTCCCTCGGAGGGCGATAACGGTCGATGCTCGCCATGGCCGGTAAAATTACGTCGGTTTGACGATGGGAAGGAGGAGGCGACGCCGCTGGAGCATGGGGAAGGATCCGACGGCGGGATGGGCGATGTCGAAATGATGGAATTGCTGAGAAAGCCTTTGTACTTGGTCGGCGGCGAGGTTGGCACCAGGGGCCATAACCGTTATCTAATCGCCCAGTGGCATCACATGACCCAGTCAATGTCCACTACTAAGTGGATGCCACCCGACGCCAATTGCGCGCACCACGAACTAATGGCCTGAACTGCTTGTCATTCTTTCTCGCTTCATCCAATTTCAACATCAAGCTACCTGATGTCTTGCCAGCGAGGCCGTGTAACCGGGGTATCTCAAAAGTAATGCACATTGGTCTTACACACATTCTATCCTTGGTCCTCAGCTCAGATTCCTTCGCCGTCGTTGCGGCCCCATAGTTTCACCGTTCGGTCGTGCCCTCCACTGACAATCCATTTCCCGTCCCTGCTGTAGTCGACACTGGCAACTGGTCCCGTGTGCCCGCTGAGTGTCTGCACCAGCGTCCAGTCATCTGCGGAGAAAATCTTGACGTTCCTGTCAAACCCGCTTGAGACAAAAAAGGTGCCCGACTTTTTGGGCAGTTGGGCACCCTTCTCGTCGACGCCGGGGGGGATGCCGTCCACTGGGTCGTCTAGGCCCTTGAACCAGCGCATGTCCGATACTGCGCTACTGTGTGCGCCAATTCCGCCAGTCCTCTGCACCTTTCGGACATCCCAGCACTTGATCCAACCATCTGCAGACCCGGATAGCACCCGGTGCCCGTCTGAGCTCCAATCCAGCGCGTGGATGGGCTTGATATGTCCGTCGAGGTGGCCGTCCAGGATCATTACTGTACGGCCGGATCTCAAATCCCAAATTCTGCCAATGCTGTCGAGACCAGCGCTAGCTAGTAAAGACCCGTCCGTATTGAAGCTGATGGCGTAGACACCTCGTGAATGCCCCTCCTGAAGGAGCACCTCTGCCGTTGTTTCTACATCCCATAGACGCCATGACGTATCCTCGGATGCGGATGCGAGATATCGACCTGAAGGGTGAAAGTCGATGCGGCAAACGCGCTGCGAGTGGCCTTGCAGGCTTGACAGTGGGGTGTCCTGGTTTAATGACCACAGGTGAATGGCACCCTCGGCACCTCCTGAAGCTAGGTTGACTGAGTCTGGTGAGACACCCTGCTCGGGAATTGTGGCACCAGGAAACCATGATAGACCGCTGATTTTGTTGGTATGACCTCGGAATGTCTTCTTCTCTGTCAAGCTAGGTATCTCGACCAACTTGACCTGACCACCCCAGTTGCCCAGAGCCACAAGCTCCCCGTTGGGAGAAATCCTCGTCATGCTGACATGTCTTTCACCGACAGTCTGACTGCCCTGGAGCTCGAAGGCCTGTAATCTCTCCTTGACTTGCTTTCTGAATTTCACGTGCGTTCGTAGGGGGATCGTGGATTCGGCCTTTTGGAACTCGGTTCTTCGTTTCGCCCGGGGTAGTGAGAACTTGGCAAGCTCGACTCTGGCATTGAGAAGCTCGGGAGTGCCTCGTGAGTAAAACTCTTCCTCTTGATCATCCTCGGCCTCGTCTTCTGGCGCATCCTCCATGGTGATGTCACCGCTCTCCAGCCCAGCCATCTCGGCCTGAATCGTCATGAGCTCGCGCAGACGATCTCGGCGGTCCACGGGACCTTCTCCAAAAAGCGTGACGGGCTCGCCCATCTCTCTGAGCTTCGCACGAACGCGACCATCGTCGGTGGGAACAGCTATTGTGGCAGCAAGCCTTTTGCGATTGAACTGGTTCATAATAGCGGACGCCTTTTCGGGGGCGGCGCCGCCCATGGGGATATCGTAATCATGATCATCGGGGACGTCCTCCAAGGCGATACCTTGAGCATCAGCCTCCTCCACATAAGCTTGTCGCGACGGGTGCATCATTTTCGCGACGGATGTGTCGCAACGCGACGGAGACCGGCTATCTAACGAGAGATCTGGTGAGTAAATAGGGAATGGATAGTCCTGGTGAATGGAGATCGAGGACACGGCGGACTGTCACAAGGTCGAATTACCTGCCTGGCCTTGCGCAGCTATCAATAGTTTTCTGCATGGATAGAGGCTCGCAGGCCGCGACATGGATTTTCTCGGTGACGGTAGTTAGTTTCGCCGATGGTCTATTTGAGCTCCACTCCGAGGGTCATTTCGGGACTACGCTAGGGAAAGATCTCATGACACTCTAAGACTTGGGACATGACCAAGGACACTGGAGAATGAGCAGGAAAAGCTTGGTAAAAATCTTCAAGATTTACATACGACCAATGGCGTGTTAGTCTGATTTTCACTTACTTGTTCGTATAATCTACTTTGCAGCAATTTTTTTCCCCCTTCGGAGTGTGCGTCATGTCACACCAACTGGTGGGTCTCTTGTTCCGGGGCAAAAAAAAGTGAGACTGCTGAGTTAGGCTACAGATCATAAGGCTAGCCGAAAATGATCTTTTAATCACGGAGAAACAATAGAATGCCGAATTAGGGTAAAATAGCAAATGGCACTATACCTTTCATTATTTTGGTTTAAGTTTCCATTCGAGTTATTTGTCGGCATCCCTGCCTTGCCCGTTAATGCGCCGGGCCAGGGAATGGACGATTTCGTCTCCCCCCGCGTAAGGGCGGCCGCTTTGCTCTTAGCGGGTGATGACGGAAATGCCCGCTAAACCGGGGCCCAACCGTGACCGCCAGGGGATCACCGCATGTCTCCTGCAAGTCAGGTTATTGGTGTGATGGATCTCCAGACTTCGCCTCTAATGGGGCACGGCTGGAGCGCGGTACGCTGGCGGTCACCATCTCGGCCCAACCGCGCAAGACCATCAAAAGTCTCGCACCTGGGGGAACCAGGCCAAAAGTCTGCCCACGTATGAATCTGTGTTAATCAAAGCCACTCCTTTAGGCAGGAACGGGCAAGCCAGAAGGTGATCCGGGAGGGATGACTTGGCGCTCCTTCGTTGCTTGGACCCCATGGTCCCTCTCATCAAAGGAAAAATCATTTCCGACCAAGCCCTTGGTTATAGCTGGGCAATCAATAATGTAGTTGAGAGACACGAGCCACTAGCGTCCGATCCCGAGCGGCCGGTCGGGGAATGCTAAAAATGTGGCAGAAAAAAAGTCCTGGCCAAACAGGGCAGCGGAAGCGCGGTGGCTTTCAGGGGGCGATGGCTGTCAGCCGGGCTGATTACACTTGTTTCGGCGTGGTGCATCGCCTGGCGTCCATGGCGCAGGCTCCGACAGCCAGTGAAGGGCACCTGAAAGTTACCGCCTGAATGCGCCGTGGCTCTGGTTGGTCAGGGCTTTCGCGCGGCACCAAATTTTCCCAATCCATTAAAAGTCGCCAGGGCCTGCGCCTTCAGTTTCAGATCTTCCTTTCTTCCTCCCTACACCTCTTGGTGAACAACTCCCCTTTCCATACACAACCGCCCTTCCGTACCGTTATCGACACCAAATGCATATAGCAAAGCCAGCCAACGTCCGCCTGTCCTTCTTCCGCTACCAGATGCGTGTTGCGACCTTCCAGCAGACTCTGCGACCAACCGAAGCCGTGCCCCGCGCTGATCCCGAGCGACGACGAGGCTCCCCTTGAACGACACGATTCTCAGCCTGTTGCACACTTGTTAGTTTGAAGACGAGTGTGTTTGAGCGCTGTAGTCGTCCTGGGTATTATCGAGCCGAGCCGCCTTGACCTTTTCCACCACGAATTTTTTTTCCCCCATCATAAGCAACTTCTTCTTCAACCTTGGCAACCATGATTAGCCGAGCCCCCACCGCGGTCACTACTGTCCGCGGGTTCCAGGCAACCCCCGTCGCATCTGGCGACGAGGATTCGGATCATGGCCCCGGAGACTGCACTCCTCGCATCCCCGCGCGCGCCGGGCGTAAGCTGATTGATGATGTCGTCAGCGCCAACTGCAGCCCGGTCCTGCGCCCCAGCGGTTCCCCAGCTATTTCGGGCATCGCTAAACTTCGAATGCAACTGGAGCCCTTGAGTCTAGACGGAACTTCGTCCCCATGTCACTCCATGAGCCGTTCCGCAAGTCACCAAAGTCTGACTTCGAGAAAACTACTCAGCCGTTCTCAAAGCCGGGATGATGTCCGTAGCGAGGCCGGAAGCGACAGCTCGGAGAATGGCTCTGTTAGTTACGAGGTTAATCTCGAGCACGACTTCGTGAGCGAGAGTGTTCGCGAGCGTACTGGGCTCATGGAAACCATTGAAGGCGGCCTTAAGCCGAACCGCAAGATGACGTCGGATGACTTTGAGCAACTCCGATGTCTTGGAAAAGGTACCTACGGGACCGTGCTTCTGGTGAAGCAGCGCACCACTGGGCGGCTTTATGCCCAAAAACAATTTAAAAAGGCGTCTCTGGTCGTCCACAAGAAGTTGGTGGAGCAGACTAAAACGGAGCGCCAGATTCTCGAATCGGTTAACAGGCACCCTTTTGTGGTTAAGCTCTTCTATGCCTTTCAAGACCATGAGCAGCTTTACCTAATTCTCGAGTATGGACAGGGTGGAGAATTGTTCACTCACCTAAACACTGAAAAGATGTTCTCGGAGGATGTCGCAGCATTTTACATGGCTGAGATGGTTCTCGCAATTTCCCACCTGCACAACGATTTGGGAGTTGTTTACCGCGACCTCAAGCCCGAGAACTGTCTCCTGGATGCCGAGGGACATCTTCTCCTGACGGACTTCGGCCTGTCCAAGGTTGCCGTAGAACAGTCCGAGAGCTGCAACTCAATGTTGGGCACTGTTGAGTACATGGCACCCGAGGTTGTGCTCGGAAAGAAGTATGGTAAAGCCGTGGACTGGTGGTCATTTGGTGCACTGGGTTACGACTTGATGACGGGCACTCCACCTTTCCGGGGTCAGAACCACGCCAAGATCCAGGACAACATTGTCAAGCAGAAGCTTGTGCTCCCGTACTTTCTGAGCCCCGATGCCAAGGACCTGCTTACCAGGCTTCTCCGCAAAGACCCCAACAAGCGGCTGGGTTCCGTCATGCCAAAGGATCTACAGACGATGAAGAAGCACCGTTTTTTCCGCAAGATCGACTGGAAGAAACTTGCGGCGCGAGAGGTTGAACCGCCGATCCAGCCCATGATCACCGATCCTGAGCTGGCGGAGAACTTTGCGCCAGAGTTTACGGAGCTATCCATCAGCCCCGTTGTGACGACCAAGGACGATTGGCCCCGGAGCATCCCTAAGGACGAGCTCTTTGGCGGCTTCAGTTTCGTTGCGTCATCGAGCTTGCTCGAGAATGAAGGCTTCGCGTTTACTGCGCAAAGTTGACTAGGTGGGTCTCGCAATCCGCATGGAGTGTTTCATTCCGGCATTTCAGCCTGCGGAATGTGAATGCAGATGAGGAACGGGTGGGCAAAGTCAAGTTTGAGAGACGAGAGTTTACTTGGGAGATCATTTTAGACTTTGTTGGTATAGAAGCGGAGCGGTTTCTTGGCATCTTGTTTCCCAGTCGGGTGGTTAGCCTTACATGTTGATGGCACGACGTGGGACGAGATTTCTTGATTTGTGTGTTTGTTGTGATAGACCAGGGTAGACGGAGACGACGCAATACAAAGGCGGATAAAGGGTAAATGTGGGACTGTCAGAGCCGAAAGACACCCTCTCCCCTCCCCGTTTCTTTTCGTATCTTGATATCATTTTGGGGAATGCCGCAAGATCAGTAGATGAAAAAAAAGTCAATGGCTGATTGATGTCCACTCATGATGGAGTCCGCGTAATGCTCCGTTTCACGTGCTGCGGCGAAAGCCACTGGTACGAGGGCAACGTCAGCTCTGGGGCGGAGCGGGCGCTGTAGGCTGGATTTTTTTTTGGCGCGAATGCTGCAGGTCGGGCTTTGCCAAGCATAAGACGTCGGTTCGGGGATCACCCAGAGCGTGACGGAAGGCTGATGGACAATCGGAATGGCGAGAGCGCGCCCACGTATTCCGGCACCCATCATCCCGTTGGCCCATGCTTGTTGGTGACTTGCCAAGATATAACAATATGCTTGGCACGCACAGCCTTGGTGGAGAAGTTTAATGAGGAGCAGAAACGAAAAAAGAAAAGAGTTAAAACACGAAACAAGGGGTGTGGGTACAGTTGATGGCTGTTAATGGGTGTGCCCCCCCCCGGGACAAGCTGTTGGCTTGGTTTTGTCGTCTCCGTGATTCGCAGCCCGGCAATTAATTACACGCCTTGGCCCGTAGGCTCTCTGGAAGGGCCCGGCACAACATTTGACCCCCGTCATCGGTTGGTTGTGCCGAGGAGTGGAGTGGAAGTTAATTGCGATATCAGTCTAGTGGGAGATGGCTAAAATCCTGCACTTCTGTGGTCTTGCCTCGGGATGTTGAACAATCAATCGGCATCCGAGTGGGAGTGTGAGTCAACAAAAAAGTAAAACAGGTTGCCCCACGGGTGATGAGAGTGATGATGTCTGCATCTGCGCGTATCTTGCAGCTGTGACAAGGAGGAGAGGCCAAAAAATTTCAAGACAAAAGGGAAAAAGAAAAAAAGGCTTACGCAATCTCCGTCTCACCACTGCAGCTTGTTGCGTTCCAAGAGGAACGCATACCTGCAGTAGGGCGGTATGATAGTGGAGGGCGGCGATCGAAAAATGTGTAATCGGTTATTCATCTAATTATCCCAGTTTAAGCATGAAATGGTCGAGCTTTGTTTCCCACGGGCTTTCCAAGGTCCCCTGTGGTGTGTGGGACGGTTTGGGGCCCAACGGATCTTAACAACGGGACAGCCAATCTGTTCCGCTGCTGCCAGGCCCCCTTGCATGGCATGTCACATACATAGTTGGACAAGCGTCTCGCTGTCCATTCCATCGGGGCTTGGAGCATCTTTTCTGGAGCTAAACTACAGGCGCTGACGTACGACTCCCACTCAGAGATTTTCGCTTTCCAACGCGGGGTGCCAGGGCGTGTCCGGGGTCTTTGGAAATTGCTCGGGCATCATTGGGTGCTGTCGGTGGGACGCAACGCTGGTACAACTACGCGCGGACAAGACAAGGGATCCATTCGCACTGGCAGAAGAGGGTGAGGCCTCTCCCTCGCTTGTGCACGAGCAGAACAATGTAACATCGCCATTCCTTGGGAGCCCTTGGGAGCCCAAAGGGATATCGGGAATTCCGTTGGACAATGCAGAGGTAAGTTTCGCGAGAGGTTTGTTGTGATCGATATGAACGGCGACCAGGTTCATGTGCGGGGAGAAGTTGGCCCTACGGGTAGAAGTTGAGCCGTAGTGGACAGGGCTTGGGCCATCAGTGGCACCTGGTACGACGTTAATTGCTCGAGAAACTGAGTTCGAAATTTCGGCTCGCTGTTACGGGCTGGGGAAATGGAGGCTCGTAACTTGCCTAAAACCTTATCAAGAATGGGTAAAGGCAGTGCATGCTCTTTGCCAGGGATCAAGCCTCTGCCGTTGTGTCGGCCGCCTATCCACCCAAACGACCTTGATACCATGTATCTCCCTGCACGCACCCAACTGTCTCGTCTGCGGTTGGATGCGCCGTATGGCTCCCGAGACACATCGGACAAGGTAGATGCACGCCAAGTATTAGCGCGTGCATCATTACAATCCAGACCAGAGATAGCCCAGCGGTCAGCAATGTCCTGTCAGCGCCAGCGAGTAGCCTCGTCCGCAACGGAATGGTCACAGCTAGACCCTGCCATGAATTCATGAGCTGTTCCGCCGCGACCCCCATCAGCGCTCTCCGCGTGTTATCGGTCCAAGAGGCTCGTCTGACAGGAGCCACAAGACACAAGGTCTCTCTCGTGGAAAATGGAGCGAGACACGGTGAAAGACAAGAAACAGGAAAGGGTTCATCAATTGACACGGGCTAATATCGCTCGGTCGTGCTCGCAGCACGGCTCCCGTCCCTTGTCTCTGGCCGCAACCAGCCCAGGATTGGACCTGGCTGCTGAAACCCTATTGTCCCTAATTTTGACAGCGAGGTGATATAACGCTGGCGGCATGAAAATGTCAAGGCGACTGCCAAGACCCTGACGCTGACGACAACTTTGCGCGCGAGCTGTCCCCCCCCCTCCATGACGCTAAGCCATCGAATCAGCCATAAAAATCATTTTCGAGGAAGCTAGTACCGGGTCTGCACACCTTCCGGTCGTGGCTTGCGCCTAGAACCTTTCTCTTGGCAGCACCCCTGGCCATGTAACAAGCTGAGCCCCCCAGAATCTCTAGCTCTTCATATATGACCCGTCTGGCCGCCCTCGAGTGACAGACTCATGAACCATTTGGGACCACACACAGCTGGACTCGACTCGACTCACCATCTCATTCTTCACCTTGATTCGTGTGTTCGATCTCACTTCCTGCATGACCATGAAGCCAACCTTTGGCGCGTTAGTTGCCGCTGTGGCGTTCTGTAAGACAACCCCTCTGCTACAACCCTGTTATGCTCGGAGCGTAGCCTGCTAATACGTGACCAATAGACGCTCGAAGCACTTCCGCAGCCACAGACGCCTACTGTCCCTCGACCGATGTGTGCTACCGATGGGCTGTTCCTGAGGCTGCCGCGAGTTCAGGGTCTGGAGATGTCTACTTCCAGATCAAAGCCCCAACCACCTACTCCTGGGTTGGTGTCGGTATCGGCTCACGGATGGCTGGTGCCGAGATTTTTATCATCTACCAAGACGGCAGTGGCAATCTCACACTGAGTCCTAGATCTGGCACCGGCCATGTCATGCCTGAGTACACAGCGAGGAGTGGTGTGGAGCTGATCACCGGCTCCGGAGTCAGCAACAGCGAGATGACTGCCAACATCAAGTGCAGCGACTGCTCTTCGTTGAAACTCTCAGGTTCCAACTCATGGATTGCCGCCTGGAAGAAGGGTAGCTCTCTCGCCTCAACCAGCCCATCAGAGACCATCACGGAACATGACGGCGACCAAAGCTTCAGTGTCAACTTCAACACTGCCACTTTCAGTGCAAGCAGCGTCTCCAACGGCAACCCGTTTTCCTCTTCCACCAGTTCCGGCTCTGGTTCTAACTCTGGTTCCAATACCAACTCCGGGTCGGGAAGCGGCGTTACCGCCGGCAGTGGCGGCAGCAATTCTAAAACTCTTCTGAAAGCCCACGGTATCATCTTGGCCATCGTCTTTGTCATTGGTTATCCCATTGGCTCCGTTCTTATGCCTCTCCTCGGAAAATGGATCATTCATGCCGGTTGGCAAACCATCGCTTTCCTTGGTATGTGGGCTGGTTTCGGTCTCGGCTACGTTGTCGCTCGCGATGGTGGTTATGTAAGTGTCCTACGCCAATGAACAATCATTCACTTGGTATTTTGTCTACTAACACTTGTTACAGTGGTGGAACAACACCCACACAAAGTTGGGAACTATTGTCTGTGCGCTGATGGGCCTCCAACCCGTTCTCGGATGGCTGCACCACCAATACTTTGTCAAGCACCAGCAGCGAGGAGTCATCAGCCATGTCCACATCTGGTTTGGCCGAAGCGTCATGCTCCTGGGCATCGTAAATGGAGGACTGGGCCTGAAGCTTGCTAAGTCCTCCAATGCCCTTGTCATTGCCTATGCCGTGGTTGCTGGCGTCGTGGGTGTTGCTTATAGCGCCGGCGCTGTCTTCGGCCAGGTGCGAAGATCCCGCCGCACCATGACCAAGGTTGTCTCCCCCCAGATGGAACAGACGGAACTCCCTCCGTCTCAGCGACCCCGACCGCGATACAGCTAAAGATGGAGTTTCAAATAACGATGAAGTGCACATGTTTGTTCTATGATACCATAAATAGGAAATAGCTCGGCAGCGTGATTGGTGAGCGTTTGTAAATATTGGGGAATGGTGGTTAAGGTCTTTTTTTTTTGTAACAAAAACGGGTTTGCGCTCGAGATCACTCTCGTTGAAGATACCAGTGTATGAATTCTATATTTTATATCTTATACCACTTGGTCTAGACCATTTGATTCACTTGACAATGGGCGGTGTGAGATGATAATGGCATGGTGAGGTCATGGAGTAAGTAATGCTTGCCGCTATGCTTTGCGCTTACCAGTTCGCTTGATGCACTAAGATATTTGTTGCATGCGGGAATGCTCCGCTATGACCTCGAGCATAATTGTGCGAAGTAGAAAAGGCTGGGAAAAAAGCTGCCAGCTCATCCTTAACAAGACAAATAAGAAAGGTTATGTACAAATCTGGAAATAGCGCTTGTCGTGACGGAAACGCAGAAGGTGACAGCATGGCTGGGAGATGACGTTCGTCGTCATGGACATTCATGGCATGAAGTCAACAAAAAGCTCTCCGCCGATAAAAACCAGAGCAACACGCTGGCCAACCACAGCTCGAGAGGTCACGTGGTGCTAAACCCGACGACTTCCCTCGCCAGCCGTTTTGCTCCGTGACGCCGGGTGGGTGGGCGAACGGGCGCCTGAGGCAGCAACTGGCTGGCGCTGCACCGCTCGCTCCAGCCGGGGGGCGGGATGGACCTCACGATTTTTCCCCAAAACCCTCAGTCCCCCCAATCCTCCCGTATCCGGAGTATCCAATTGAGCCACGACCAGTCATCCAAAATGCTCAGCCAACTGTCCCGGGCTACGGTAAGCACTTGAACACCTCTTCCCCGATGGAATTGCCCTTCCTCGTCGCTTGCCGCCCCGACCCGGATCCTCGCAAGCTTGCTGACCTTGTTCCGATTTTATAGCGCGCTCGCTCCGCTGTTGCGGCTGTTTCCCGTGTCGCTAGAGGCAATGCCGTCCAGGTGAGGGGCTTCATCGCTCCTACCGTCTCCCGCCGAGGTAAGAAGACTCCCTCGATGCCTTCGCCCTGCCTCTCGCAACTTTTTTTTTTTCGATGGCCGTGTCATCGCTCGGATCAGAATTCCAATAGCCGAAGCTGCACTCCACCCGAGCTCCGACGTCGCCAATGCTACTGCCATCTGTCCCCCAGAACATCACAACCACAGCCTCTCCATCCGACCGCAGCTCTGAATGCACCGCCATGGACCCTTCCACTTGCCGGATTATTGGTCAATTGCTAACGTGTCTTTCCACGTCCAGCCGATTTCGTCCAGGAGCTTTACCTCAGCGAGCTCAAGGCCTACAAGGTCCCTCCGGTCAGCGCCGCCGACGCCGAGGGCCAGGTCGGCACCTTCAGCGAGCCCAAGACCCCCGCCTCCCCCGAGGAGACCGACCTCGCCGGAAGCCTCAAGGAGTACGAGAGCATGGCTGTTGAGATTGAGGGTCAGGACGCCACCGCCCAGTCCAGCGCCGCTCCCGTGGCCCAGGACTGGCTCGAAGCCGAGGAGGAGGACGACGATGGTCACCACTAAACGGTATCTATTTTTTTGACGATCTAAACTGGACACCCGGTCAATCGACTTGGAAGCCGATTGAGGGAACCAAGAAGTGAAGGATGCTGGCGTAAGCTACGAGGAAGGAATTGATGTGAAAGCGGTTGCTGCGGTGGATTGGGGATGATAATCCTGTGTACATTTTCCCTAAAAAGAAAAACAGCCTTCGGTTGCCTGTAGGAGGAATTCGTTTCGAATGCGAAAGCCAAATGAAGCAAGCAACTTCTCACCATTTCCGACCCATGCTAATTGATATACCACTGTGCCTGAGGCATATTCTCCCGCCTTGGGTGAGTTGCCAACTCGCTCTCAAACTCAATTGACTATTCCAAATTGGTCTGGTTCTCGCCATGACTTGGGATGTAACTTTATTGGCTTTGGCGTCACGTCATCAATACCATAGTTATTCATTGGCATCTTTGCTATCCAACCCTCAGTGCTGGCCCGTTTCACTACTATGTGCTGCACCGATCTTACATTGAGCAAAAAAAGAAAAAACCTAAAAAAAATCTCAAAGACATGCTCACAATGCTCCTTGATATACTGTAGAAATTATCCGGTTCATGGCAAAGCACGTAACCGCAAGAGAAAGAGAGACATGTTCGTCATCCATGTGTGTATTAATCACTGAGACTTAGGGGTCACCAACATCATCCATACGGTGACAAAATGTACAAGACAGCAGACGCACAACAGTTCCAAAAGCAAATAAATGCTGCCATTGCGAACATATTTTAACGCGACAAAAATGACAGTCCCAGCCCTCAGGGATCCGAGTCCGCTGCTTCTCGGCATTCTCAAACTTGCACACGGTCCGTCAACACCTGGAGGAGGGCACTGGGACGGATTGGCACTGTGGTCCAAATCCCAAAAAAGACACCCCTTTACAACCAAAACGCCATGACCCCGTTCAGCACGATGACCGATGCAATGCAAATACCAGCCGACCCTTATGCAGTAATGCCATAATTAATTACCCGTGCCCACCGGGCAGGGCTTGATTTCTGTTTGGTTTTTGCGAATTACTTTTTTTTAGGACACGGATGAACCCCAATATAATCGTTAGAAACGTCGTGCACTTGCGAGACTTCAATATGCGGGCACTGTTACACATCAAAGTGCGAGCCTCCCACCATTTGCTCATCATTTGTTGCTGTTCTCACAATGCCGCTCATCCGGTTCGCCTTTCTCAGGTCAATGTCGTCCAAATTGTCCCAGTCGTCGTGATCATCGTGGTGCGCATCATCCATATCCTCATCGTCTTCCCTGTGACGATCACGCATGTGGTCATCAAGAGCACTCTCATCCACAAACGTGAAGCCCTGGAAGTTTGCTTGGACGGAGGGGGAAAGGGGTGTGGAGGCAGCATAACCGCGAGCGAGCGCGGCAGCACGCTCGTTGAGGGAGCCGTTCTGTTCCAGTGCTGTCGTGAATTCAGGATCAAAGTACGACACGTCGGTCTCAGACTTCAACTTGGGCTTAAAGGGCGGGGTAATGAGCTTCTTGGAGAGGAGGTTCCAGTCAATATCGTTGAAGAAGGGGTGGCGCTTAAGCTCCTCGGCATCGTCAGTCGCGCCCAGACGGTGCTTGGGATTTCTGTTAAGCAATCCCTTGACAAAGTTGCGGCCTTCTTGAGAAAGCGTGTCCCTGGGGAACCGGACCTTGCCGAAGGCAATGTTCTTGTACATTTGCTGGGTATCCTCGGCATAGAATGGGCTCCAGCCGCAGCACATTTCAAAGACCAGCACACCCAAGGACCAAAAGTCGACCATCTTGGTGTAGCCCGACTCGTCCAGAAGAACCTCTGGTGCCAAGTACTCTGTTGTTCCGCAAAACGTGTTTGTCGTGTCATTTTTGGTGAGGTTGGCCTTGGAGAGACCGAAGTCACACAGAGCAATGTGACCATTGGCGTCGAGCAGGATGTTTTCTGGTTTCAGGTCTCGGTAGACAATGTCGTTGTTGTGGAGATGCTGGATGGCCAAGATCAACTCGGCAATGTAGAACTTGGCACGCTTCTCATCAAATCGACCCTCCTTCTGCAGATGCCAAAATAGCTCTCCTCCAGACATGTAGTCGGTAACCAAATAAAGCTCGGAGGGTGTTTGAAAGGAAAACTTGAGGCCGACGATGAAAGGCGAGTCCGACATAGCCGTTCGGACGAGAATGTTTCGCTCGCCCACTGTGTGAGCCACCTCCTTCTTCTGCACAATAACCTTCTTCTGGAGAACCTTCATGGCATAGATTCGCTGAGTATCCTTCTTGCGTACTTGATAGACCTGGCCAAATGTGCCTTTGCCAATAAGCTTGAGGATGTCGAAGTCGGTAGGGCCAAAATGCTTGCGCTCAGATCTCTGGTAGAGGGCTTCGACATAGATCTCACCGGTGGGAGCATTTTCAGCCATGGTGTCGGCGTGGCCTTCCAATTGGAACCACCCCTTGACAGGGTGATCGGTGTCCCGCGTAGCTTGAAAGTCAACGTGTCCCAAGAACTCCTCGCCAGTAGGAGTGTGGTCATACACAGAAATGTCCACCAGCATCTCTGAATCCACAACATCACTGCTCCTTGTTAGTCATCCGGGAATCAGAGCACACAATGCCATAGTGACTTACAATGCGGCCTCGGCGTCCCATTTTGGGTTGGTAAAGGACAGGCGGGAGTTTCGGTTCCTGAAGGTGGTGTAGTCGGTGATGCTCGTGTTGCTGCTTTGACGGCTGCGCATAGGGATAGCCATTGGACGGCCAGAGTCGCTTCCTTGCCTCTGGATAGGAACACCGCCCATCCCGGGAGTGACGACCTTGAGGTTGTCACCTTCCTCGGGTCGAGGACCACTCGAGATCAGTTCACTCCGCTGAAACACTACGACGACGTAAGGGTCTCGGCTTTTCCGTAGACCGCGGGCTTCAGAAATCTTGATAGTCATTTTCCCCTTAGGGGCTGGCGCCTGAGCGCCGGCTGATCTTGGGGTTTGGGCCCCGCTGGCCAAGGCGCCATCATGGCTGGATCTCCCAGAAGCGTCTTTGCCGTCTGACCCTGACGGTCGAGCAGCAGAGAGCGCTCGGGTAGGAGTTGGTGGTCCGCTCTTGAATGTCATAGCACGAGTTAGCTCCTTGAGTCCTTCCAGAGAGTACCACTTCCCAGAAACAGGGCGGGTGGGAGCACTCGACTCAGAGTGGGCTGTGTGAAGCGGAGGGGGGCTGGAGGTTTTGGGCTGTGCTGTGGAAGGAGAAGGGGCAGACTCGGGTTGCGATGAGTCATGTGAGGGTTGAAAGTGTGTTGTGGTGAAGAGTGACGTGCTAGACGACTTGGGTCGTGATGATAGGGTAAAAGACTCTGCGGGTGCAGCAGCGCTGCTTGCTGCATCTGCAGCCGTCATTTCTTGGGAAAGCGAGCCTCCGGAAGACGGTGGCTTAGACACAGGAGGAGTTGGGTATGGGTGAAGGACACTCTGTTCCAGCTCATCTGCGATTGACTGGAGACCAGGAGGCCCTTGTTGTAAGAGCAAACGGTCAGAAGTCGTGGAATCACAGATTGAGTGAGGCGAACCTTCGGTGTGCACCTGCAACTGCAGGCTGGCGGGTGAAGTGAGTGAAGTGGGTTTGTCTCGGTCCTGGCCCGGAGGTACAGCACCCTCCACGGGTCGGACAGAGATTGGAGAGGATTCTTTGGTTGTGGAAGGGGTTTGACGAACCTGGCCAAAGTAGCTCATGATGCCCGGCAAGCGTTTGTCCTGTAGGTCAGGTTGAGGTGTGGCTACTCCAGATCTCGGGGTGTCAAATCCAATATGATCAACGCCATCATCCTCAGTTGCTGCAGACCTGGAGGTTTGGTTAACAACTCCTTGCATTTTGTAAGAGATTTCTGGTGAGTGAATAATAAATGCTGTTGCCCCGAGGGTGCGGCGCGGGGAAGGGCGAAGTGGGAACACTAGTTCATGACGGCTGCCAAGCGCGTCGACTAGAGTGGAAAAGAGGGTAAGAGTCGTGAGGGACCGTGAGGGACCGTGAGGGACAGCAAGGATAGTGGATTTTCAAGGGTGACTATGACGAGAAAAACACGGAATAGAAAAAAAA
>VTGD01000196.1:0-57628 GCA_013406985.1 Calonectria crousiana | reverse complement strand
TTTCCCCCTCCCCCCCCCCCCCCCCCGGTCATGCCACTCACCGACCCCCCCAACCTTCGAGCCTCATGCGAACATCATCTGCCTTGGTCATCGCAACACTACTGCACCTCGAATCCTTAAACCGTTTGAACCGCTGCTCGCTCGTGCAGCAGGGAAAAAGGCCCCAGGGCCCCAAAAACCCCTACCTCGACATCCCTCCCCTTCCTCTCTCCCCCCTGGTCCAAACCATCGGGATCCCCCGATCTGTCTCTCCACATCGCAGAGAAAGAACCAAAAAAGCAAAGCACGTGAATATTCAAGCCCCAGGCAGAAGATATCCCACTCACACACTAGCTGCCACTCCGCCTTAACGCCGCAACAGCTTTGCCCAATCGTTGCTCCCTCCCCTCCCCTGTAGTTTTGCCCATCTGAGGTCAAAGCATGCCACAAAGGAGAAGCTCTGGAATGCGGGCAAGTTCGAAAAAAGAGCATGATCGATGGTGAAACCCGCTGTTTTGTCCTTCCTGCTTCCCCCCTGAAGTCCACCAAGGACCGCCCGGCCCGTCGTTGACGCCGCGGAGGTCCCGGCGTTGAGGGAAGAACTCACACATGCTAGCTCCCAGCATTCCAGCTCTTGATTCAAGCAAAGGGGAAGAGGGGCCACCACTTTGGCATTGTCTCTGCCCCTTCACAGCCTCACGTCCCCGGTACCGCCTAGCATCCGCAGCCTACCGCCACGGCCTGGAAGCCTAATCCGTCCTTTTTGCCCCTCTCGCTAGCTCAGAGGGGGGCTCATGACTCCCCGTGAACCTTGTCGGGATGCCCTGTCCAATCGACAGAGTTAGGCTTAGGCATAAGCGCTGAGCGGCTTTTGTGTCAGCCAAACGGTCAAGGTAGCGGTACGTCTCCCCAGTATCAACGACAATCAACGACTTGGCATGTGTAAACTCGTCTGGATATTATCAATCAACATCGTCGTGGTGAAACCAACTAAAACATACACATCATTCTACTTCTTAAACACCGCATTTCCTAATCTCTCAATCTCACGTCCTTCCTGCGTCGATCTTCCCGCTGCCTCGAGCAGCCTCTCCCACTCTTCAGCATTCTTGAGCTTCACCGCCTCCTGCGCCGCCTTGACACGCATGCCGCACCGCTCATACATGGTGATGGTTTCACCAGTCTCCAATCCCACGCACTTTGGTATGAATACTGCCGCCAGTCGCGGGTTGCCTGCCTGAAGCGTCAAGTTGAAAAACGGCTGGGACCCTTGTCAGTACCTCGTGATACGCCCACCGGCCTGACTTGCACGGGAACCACTCACCTGCCATCCAATAGGGCTCTTCTTTGCTCGCGCGATCTCCTCGATCTCGTTCCAATCCCGCTTCGCTACTAGCGCTCGCAGCCTAACGAATCCGCTCATGTTAGCCATCATCCTGGTACTGGGACCCCTCCATCCATCACTCGCATGTCACCTGCAAGCCACTTACCGAATCCACCATGCCACGTTCTCCGGCACCTTGAACTCGCTCTGAATCTTCTTGGCACGCCCGTGGTAGCCGAGTCGGATCAGCTTGAACATGGTCTCGTTGACGCTCAGCCCAGTAAACGTGTCCGTCAAGTCCCGGTCGAACGCCTCCTGCATCCGCAGCAGCGTCGTTGCCTCCTTCAATGCGTGAATCTCAAATGAGTTCTCCCGAGAATCGGCGAGCAGCTTGGCCGCTAAGGCTAGCTTATCCGCTGCCGTCCGAGCATCGGGCTGGCGCAGTGATTCCCTGATAAAAACGTTGGCGCCGTCGACTCGACGGTCGTCCTGATAGTAGAGGTCCTTGAGTAGCGTGTTGTCGCCATCCTCCACGGCTGATGACTCAACTAGTGCCGTAGCTGTCGGGCGTGCATTTATCACACGGAAGAAGGCGGCCAAGGGCAGCTTCTTCTTCAGCTTTAGCAGCACTGACAGCATGAGATCGGTGTCTCCACTCTCAATGGCCTTGTCAAGCGCGAGCTCGTCCTCTTCCATGCTGAGGAGAAGCGGCACCTGTTTACCGCCTCGTGGCTCGTGATTCAGAAGCTCCGTAGCAAGACGAGCTCGGCCCTCCTGGTAAGCAGCACGCGCAATCTCTTCAAACGAGATGCCGGGTTTTCCTGACAGCCGCTCAACGATCAGGCGGCAGATAGTCTCGTCATCTTCACCCCCCATTCGCACTTTGCTGGAAGCCCAATGCACATAGATTCGGTCAGAAGGGAGCTTCAGATACCCTGCAATCTTCAGTGCAAGGAGATACTCGTGACGGTTCAGAAGTCGTTTGATGAGAGATTCCGGTGTCAATCGTTGATATTGGTCAATTGACAATGGAATGCCGACCTCGTAGAACCGTACCGCATTCAGGACCCGAAGGGTTTCGCACATGTCCACAAACTCATCGCTGTTGTAAATATCCAGGACAGACTTGCCAAATGATGCTGCCTTTAGCAACTTCTTCTGCAGATGAATATCAAACTCGCGACCCGCAGCATTAACACAGGTATCCACAGCCTCCGTAAGGTTTGGCCTAATGAGCTGGATGTAATCGTCGGCCTTGGGAGACTGGACCTCCAATTGGTTCACGGCATCCAAAAGAATGGAACCCGGCGATGAATCTGTTGCCTGTCCAAATACTTCAACAGTTTCCCTGGGGACCCTCTCAAGGAACTCGCAAAAGTCGTTTGTAATTAATCGAGCACCATCATGTTCTGAGTCGGTCAGTGGACGAACCAGCAAAGATCCATAGTCAACGTACCAGAAATAACATGAACTCTTGTGCTGTCGTAAATATATGATGAAGAGACATCCCCGGGCCCGATGATGTGGACCTCATCTTCCCAGGCAATAAGTGCATCACTTCCACACCACTCAACATACTGAGGAGGCGTCTGAGAATCAGGGTCATGTTCAAACAATCTCTCTTGGAAATCGCTAGAAATCACATGTGCCTTGCCATTCTTGGCGTAAAGGTTCACATATCGCCCATCCGGTGAAACACTAACGTGGCTAAAGGGCCCAATATCCAGGAACCGATCTTCACAGTCTGTAGCGTCGACAACATAAATGGTTTTCTCGATGCTCAGCAGAACCTCGACGGACCTAGACAGGGTATAGTTTGGTGATATGATAGCCCAAGAGTGGATTGTACCTTCAGGCACAGTTGCAAGAGGCTTAGGTCGAGGCTCAGAATATGATGAGACTGTAATAAGTGTGTTGTTTCCCAGCAGCGCCACCATGCCATGGTCATAGAAGCTATGCTCTGTTAGTGGAAAGTATTTACTAGTTAACCAACAGTCCATACCGGCAGGATTCAACACTGTAGTTGTCGGCGCCATGTCCCAGGGAAAACTGTGTAAAGTCGCCTTCTAAATCATAGCAACGAACAATGCCATCGACGGTGACGACCAAAAGAGTTTCGTCTTCAGACCATCCGAGGCCCTTTATGTGGCCCTTATCCCATGGGATGCTGCGGATCTTCTTTCCCGCAAGGCTATAAATATCAATGGCAGGCTTGCTTGACCTTCCCGGCTGGTATGCCAGGAGCTTTGAGTCGTCGCGCCATAGAGCTGAAGCGGGTTAGCCATGAGTTCAGTGCGACAAGCACAACAAAGTGGTTTATCAAAAAGCGAGAGCAGCAGTGTCCCTGTTGGACGGGTGATGAACCAAAACTCACCTATGGCACCCGCATATGGAGCTCCGGTAACGATGTAATTGTCCAAGTCCAGATCCTGGTCGAAGACGGCCGTGTACAGCTGCGTCTTCCGGAACCACTTGTCCCCGACACTCTCCCAATCGGCTCTCGGGTGAAGCATGTCCATTTTTGACGCTATCTCAGTCTCATTGTGCTCTATTTTGCTAGGATGAGACTTGCGACGGGCCTGCTCAAGGGGTGGGCAAGCTTGCTGCAGCGAGAGGTTGGGGGAGCTCACCTCCCCGACGCTAACCTCACCGTTCGACGATGTCACTGCGCGTCGCCCAGGCAGACGGGGGCAGGCAGGCGAGGGCTATACCTCGGTTAAAACTAGGCTTCTGGCGGCCACTCGTCCCGCGGCAGCAGCAGCAACTTAGCACCTGTAAGCCTGTTAAGCGCCCAAAGAAAAGGGCCCAAAGCCAAAGCGGCGGCCCCGCCAAAAAAAAAATAATGAACGGACGTTGCATCATCCCACGGGCAGGAATGGGCGGCACATCGACGCTTATCACCAAGACAAATTCATCTCTAAATTACTTCACCCTGACAACACCACCCGCCAAGACAGAACCCGCTGCCGCCACCATGCCCAACTGGCGCGACGAATACCTCTCGTCCATCAAGGACGCCGAGCTCAACAATCCCGTCAACATGGACCTCGTCCAGGCCTGTAAGTAACACCCTCTCCCACCCCCACAATACCCCTCCCATCTCCGAGCGCATACGGCTCATCAGCAACACCGCATCCGACCCCGAACCCAAAGGGGGTGACCCGCTGACGTTCTCTTTCTTCTCTTCCGCCGCAAAAGGCTCGCAGATGGCCGATCGCATCTCCGCCCTGGAAGCCGAAAAGGCCTCCCTCGAATCCCTCATCACCGGCAGCGGTGCCGGCAAAGCGCCGCTCCAGCAGCCTACCGAGCCCTCGTCCAACGATCCCGGCGTTGCACAGCTGAAACAGGACCTCGCCGAAGCCCTGCGATCCAAGGGCGTCACCGAGACGCGACTGCGCACCGCTGACGAGGAGCTCGTGAAGCTCCGCGCCAAGACAAAAACCGATTCCAAGTCCATCCGCGATCTCACCGCCGACAGAGCGTCGCTCACAACCAGGCTCAAGGACCGCGAATATGAGCTGCGCGAGAAGAGGAAGTTGATCGAGGTGCGATGAACCCCGCTCGGCGCATACCATTCCTTGGCGTTGGCACGGCGAGGCTAACGGCAGCACACAGCAAGTTCAAGACGAGATGATTGCGATGAATCTCCAGATGTCAATGGCAGAGAAGGAGAGAGACAAGTTCAAGAAAGAGAACAAAGAGCTCATCGACCGATGGATGAAGAGGATGGCTCAGGAAGCCGATGCCATGAACCTCGCAAACGAACCCATATTCGAAAAGGGACGATGAAACCCACCACCATGTCACGAACAATTCACCAATACACAATCACGCAGGATGCAGCACCAAAACGGAAAAAAAAGAAGTGCTATATGGAGTATCCTGTAAGCCTAACAACCCGATTCCCCCGACGCTGAATGCCTCTCCCAATACCCAATCTTATCCCAATTCCAATAATAAATTCCTCATTGCTGACGAAGTTCTATAGTCTACTTTCTCGTCGAAATAAAGTACGACCCTCCAGCATTAGTCCAGCTCACATAGCCTTCCGGATATGTGCACTCCTCGACGTCTAGGATTGTGCTGCCAACATCATTGATGTTGTGGTTGTTGCTCTTCATATCCGCCACAAACGACTTGAGCGACACAATCTTGCAGCCCGGCTTGAGGTCTAAAAACATGCGGACCAAGTCGTCATTGAGTTGCGAAGTAAAGGCTTTGTTGTTGACCAGCACCACATCAGCCCGCTTAAGAGCGTCGTGGATGGCCTGGTTCTTTCGAAAGTCACCACGCTCGAGTTGCGCCCTTCCTGGCTTGATGCCCCAGAGCATGCAACGCGCTTCAAACTCCTTGAGCTGCATACCAGCCAGATTACATGCGTTCTCCATCATCTCGCATCCCCAGCTCTCACATCCAATCTCCAAAGCTGCCTGCAGGACGACATTGCCCACGCCTGAGCCCAAGTCGACAAACACCTGTCCAGAGTTCATCTTGGTCTGCTCCACCAGTATCTTCGTGATGAAGGGGTGGAGCAGCTCTCCATAGACATAGTCGGTTCCGTTTTCGTATTTAGATAGGAGTTCCACCTTGGGGGCGACGGTTCGGTCATATATCTGGTCCAGAATAAAGGCCACAAGAGTGGGGGGAAGTTCGTGCAGGTTATCAAGGTTTTTGGCAATAATGCCGTCTTCAACAAGGTTCAGGAGCTTCTCGTTGTACTCGAGTAACGCCGACTTGAAGCCCATAAGGTCTTGAATGTTGCGGTTGGATGCCTTCTCCAAACGTCGGATGATACCCCCATTGGGGTTGGTGAATGGTTCAGCTTCGTCATCGGTGAGATACGTCTCTGCTACGTGGCGAACTACTTTTATGCTGGCCTCAACGGCATCAATCTTGTCCCTGCCCCATACCAACTCGTATCTGTATGACATTGTTAGCACTATGTAACACAAGGCTCCAGGAGCGGGGAAGGACTCACTTCTCGCGTCGTTGTAGACTAGGATACTGTAATTCAATGGCTACGTCCTCCTTTTGGGCGCCCATGACCGGTACGCACTTCAGCTCCAGCGATGATACGTCGACGGCATGGATATATCTAAGCTTGTCAAAGCGTCCCTCAAAGGCCCTCGCGCTCTTCAGCTTCCGGCTAGAGTCGACAAAGCCATCCTCAGTGCTCTTGCGTTGCCGCTTGTTGGTATCAAGCGTCATCCATCCATCGTCCTCGGCATCGCTGTCCTTGTCGAACTCGATGCGATCGGCGACGGGTGACGGACGCGACGTGGAGGCGCTGCCAGCTTTGCGCTTACGCTCGGCCCGCTTCTCGTCCGACGACGAGGGGTAGGGCGAATGGCTCTTCTGGCGGACGGGAGGTTTCGGGGAGGGACGGTGGGTTGAGGAGGAGCGGGATGCAGAGGCGCTGAGGGCGGGCTTCGGCTTGGGCTTGGGCTGGGGCGAGGGGCGATCGACGACGACTTTTTCGATGCGAATCTTTGGGGGGTCGACCTTGAACTTGTTGTTCTTGCTGCCGAACAGACGCATGGCGGGCGGGGGAGGGGCTCGAGACTCGCGGGGGAGCACTCGAGGGGCAGAGATCAGGGTGCGGGAGATGCGAGTCGAAGCCTGGTGTCGGGCTCGACGGTCGACGGGCGACGGGTCAGGGATGGAGGGGTTCGCGGTGGCGTGCCGTCGTGTCGCTTCGGCAATGTCGCGCAGTGGCAGGCCCAAAAAAAAATAAATGGTAGAAATGCAAATGAATGGATAGAAGAGAAGAAGACTGCGGGTGCGAGAGCGAGGCCGTGAAAAAGAGAGCGGGAGCTGGTGGGCGGTGGTGTTTGTGGCGTCGCGAGAGCCCCGGGCAGCCGAATCTTTGTTAGAATGGAAGTGGGAATGCCATCGTGGCCAGCAGGACAGGAGCGAGTGAGGCGGAAGGACGTACGGCTGCCTTGGGTGCATGAGGCCTTACATCAGCCAGCCGGGGCCGGGGTCGGGGTGTCGCGCGGGTGCTCTTTCCCACCTCTTCCCACTATAACGTCCCCTAACAGGCCGCCTGTGGCACAACCAGAGCCGGGTCGGTAGGCTACCTCCCCCCTCTCCCCCCAGGCCCAGCCCCCCAGGCCGTCAATTGACTGGCTGCGACCTGCTAGCTAGCCATGTTTGCCCCAGGTCCCAGCGATCTGGTTGGCCAAATTTTTCAAGGGTGGGGCCCCGCCATTCAATTAACACGTTAGGCACGTGGGGGGCTTCCTTTTCAGCCGCATACCTACCCTATATCTCGCGACAGACGCATATCGGGGGCAAATCCCAACGAGGGCGACGACGTAACTTGGCCTGCGTGTGGAGCCATCGTCTCGCCACTCTCACCCTCATCCAAGCCTCTATGCTGTTCCGATAGGATGCACTTGTGCAATGGATCCGTCACATGAGCAGGTCATGGGCGCAGTTTGCGCCAGTCATGCAAGATCCGAACCACCCGGTGGTCCGTCCCACCATCGCCACCATCCTGGAAGCGCTCTGAGCCTCTACTGTAGACGCATTCCCTAGTCTGTATAGCCATTGAGAAGCGGGAGGCGTTGATTTGCTCGAATCAAAATCCCACTGCCTCGGTTCACATACTCATTACCGTTGCAACCGAAAATTCTGCCACCAAACTCCCCAAGTGTTAGGAATTGCGTTCTAACTGTGTGGATCATTCCCCATCCACACTCAACCAAGATGCTCCTTTGGGACGGATTGGAGAAATCTCTTACATCCATAGGCTTGTCACTGTACCTTACATCAATGAGCTATAAATAGTGCTCTGTTCTGCATGATGTTCTTATCTCGATCGATGTGACCCCACAGCAGAGCCAGACATCAACAATGATGCAATACGAAGCTTTGAACTTTCATGTGACGCGGGAAGTTTACGCGTACAGGTCTCGGAGGAATGTGACATCTATTCAAGGTATTTCTACTCCGTATTTTGGCTTGCATCCTCTCCATCGTCAACAGGGAGGTGCTGAGGATAGATCAGCATACTGACTCTGCTCCATCTAATAAATATCTGCATATCCACCAGGTTTTATGATAAAGGTAAAATCCTCGGACATATCTGAGGCACAGGAGCTGTTCCAAGTTTTCATTATTATTGAAGACCAGCTCAGATCGACGAGAACGGGTTACTTTTAGCAAGACTTGGCATACTCTAGAAGGGATGCATCCTGATGGCATGAATCCACTTTTATCCATACATACTTGTTGGGCATGTTGAAACGTATTGTACAATACGATGAAGCCTCGTCGGTCCCTTCTGGAGGAGCTCAGCATCATAGGCGACAGTAGCTTGACTCGGGAAAGAATTTTACAGAATCGAGTGCCGCAAAAAGAAACCTTATAACTACCATCTGACAACGTTTCATTATGACAACGTCAAGTTTTAGGATGTAACTTGGGATGGCAGTACTGAAAAATCCGAGTCGATGAGAGAAAAACGAGGCAGCCAACACGTCCAAAAATGCGGACACACTTGACACAGTCGAATATGGAAATGTATCTTGAGTGAACTGCACGACATGTTCTTACGACCGCAGTGTCCCTATTCGTTCAGTCAAGTAAAAAAAAAAGAGATGAATTTTGAGTGAGACATTCGGCAACCCGCTCCCGCAAGCCCTAGGGTAACTCGAAAGCACAGACTGAGGTCAAAAAATAAGGATAACAGTGATAAAAAAGAAACATGTGCGGTTTGTGTGGATCGAACACACGACCTTCAGATCTTCAGTCTGACGCTCTCTATAGAGATGGTTAGACTTTTGTGGTGCTGGAGTTTTACAAGTTTGACAACTTACCCCAACTGAGCTAAACCCGCTTTGGTGATGTTACTCAAGCTCTCGTGAGCCTAAGTTTGCCAGCGGAAACTGACGGTGTAATCGAGACTTGGCGAGACGAAGCTGGGTCCCGTAGAAGAGCGATAATTGGATGTCAGGTTTCGCCTAATGAAGATAGAGTTTAAGTCTACGAAGAAGAGCTGTGGTTTCTCATCAAGGGTGCAAAAGTTGGGGCCGGAAATGGATCCGGTTGAGGTAATGAGACAAACGCAACGGCGACGATGCATAACGTTGCGAACCCTGCGACCACAACTGATGATCCGGTGGTTTCCAAAACGTGAATAACTATCTACTCTACCTGGTTTTCTAAAGCAATAAAACACCTCTCCACGTTGTTCTCATTCAACTTGCCCGAAACAAAGAATGCACGCGACTGTGATAACTTTATCTACAATTACAACATAAAGAGGACCGCAACTATCAAGCTACTTTTGGATTGGAGAATTTACTTGCTTTGAGGAGATATCTATCGAATCCCCGGTAATTACTGGCACGGCATGTTCTTATTGCAATGACGTCTCTCCACACTTTCATCAGTTAGGACAATGACTTCTCAAGACATGTATGCATATGTTAGCTCGGAATTGTGCTGCATAACTTATCAAATGTCGCCATAAGGCCATCACCTCAATCCTGCGCTTACTGTTTTTCTCTTGGTCAAAAGGAGAAAGGTGACATTCTCAAGAGACGTTGGCGCTAAATATGCACCGATGAATCATTGCGCTCAAAGGAGCAAGTTGCCGCCACAAGCACTTGGGCTTGACCGATCTCGACCTAGACTCCCATCCCCTCGACATGGCTTCCAGAAATCGGTCCGCTGCACGAGCGTCCTGTATCCATCAAAGCAAAAATCGTACGTTTCTCCCATGGCAGAAATTACGCAATGTTGAGTTGGGCTACGCGGGCGCTTCTTCAAACACGCCTCACCGCCTAGGCCCGCTGCTAAGTTTCAGCCTTATCGTTGCTCCCCCACACGCAGCTCGCCGACGAAGCTCCCCAAGCCTTTTCCTTGGATTCCAGCAAAGAGGATGACAAGGCTTTTTGATATTGTCAAAAAAAAAAGACATCCAACAGCGAGGATTCCCCGGCCGTCGCCGATCAGGGTACTAATTCACCGCTTCTCAGCTTGACTAGGGGAGAGGCGGTTCTCTCCATCAACACTAATCATCAGTCTCAGTACTAAACTTCCACCCTGGTCTCAAGCTTCTCCCGCCGAAAATGCCCGAAATTTACTATATTGAATCGTCCTTCGGGTGTGAAGACGATGCCAAGCTTCACATCCGATGGAACAGTGCAAGGGTTGTCCTTAATCTGTTCAGAAATCCTCAACCCAATGCACAAGAAAATCAACTCATTGACCAATACTTGTTGGCATCTGACGAGGGGGACGACGATAAATACGAAGATGCACAGGACGCAATTCTTGATGCTGCAGTCGCCATTGGGGAGTCAGAGTTCGACCGAATTGCTGCACCACCCCCTGAGCCTCTTTGTCAGCTACACGCAATCCGTTTCCCGCCCCAATTCACATTTAGGCTCGTGACCGTTGCTGGAAAGTTGCAGGTTCTTTTAGAAGGAACATACCTCCTTGAAGTGACGCAAGATCGAACAATGGGGTTTATTAATGTTGCTCCTCACCCAGAAGCTCAACCACAGGACTGCGACCATGTCAGCCTGAAAGCTCAACTCAAGGTTGATGGTGATGTCCAGTTTCCAAGATTCTCGACTAAAGATATTGAGGTTATTGAGAAAATTCTCGGTGATGGCTACATTTCCCATGTCCGAGTCAATGGACATGAAATGTGTGCCAAAGTTTGTCATGAAGATCTTGAACAATCGATGCAAAGGGAACTAGGTTGCCTTCAGAAGATTACTACCTATGCCACCAAAGAATCTCGCCAGATTAATATTCCAAAGCTTATTGGCTTTATTTGTATGCCAGATAATCAAAATATTATTGGGGTTTTAGAGGAATTGGTCCCAGTCTCTGAGGAACAGGAGCTATCATCTTTGGGGCATATTGATGATATTTTGGCCATTCCAAGTAATAGGTGACAAGCATGGGCTAACGAGATCCGCCAAACCGTTAATTGGCTTCATAAGAACGACGTTATTTGGGGAGATGGAAAGCCCGATAATGTATTGATACATAGTCAGACGGATGAAGCTTGGCTAATTGACTTTGGCGGTGGTTTTACGAGAGGTTGGGTTGATGAGCGTCTCGCAGAAACAGTGGAGGGGGATGAGCAGGCTGTGCAGAATATTCTAAATTACTTGCACTGTAAGTAGCACGGAGATAAAAGCATGGTTTTGTCTGTATTCTGTTGGGTAATAGCCCAAGGTGTCTTTGAGTCGCAGATGCTTCTGGATGGGCGGTCACAAACGACGCACGAAGTTTGGGACGGACAGTGTCTGCCCCTTTTGCGTCAGAGATGGAGAATCGTAGATGCCATCAAGTTGCTGACTTTTTATGACCGCAGCCTAATTCGACGATGAAAAAAAAAGGGACTCCCGCTACGGTGGGTAGCAAAGAGGAGACATGCAGCCATCGTTAAAGCTTGTGCTTGCCGACGGAAAGATCAACCCCAACGGTCGTGATTAGGATGGTTGATCACCCTTCTCACGGACAGTAAAGGACGGGCGCAAAGCGATTGTTGAGCTACTGCTTTGTTCTAGTCAGGGTGACCTGTGCACGCTTGATAATAGCCTTGCGTCCTTCCCTTTCTGCCCACAACCGCGGCGTGTGATGATCCACATCATCAAGTTATTACCTCGGACACAAGGTTTTGGCACAGACTTGGAGGATGTGCTAGTGCTCTCTGTGTAACCGGCGAAAATCTGGCAGGCATGTTAAATTACTAAAATAACCACTATCAAATAAGCCCCTGCAGCGATAGCTGGTGGGGGGCCAGCAGGTGGCAGGCCTGGTGGCTTGTTCCTATTGTGCAAGATGTCAGAAATGGACGCCACTACTTGGCGGGACAAGTTTCTTGACAGGATTCTTTTCTTGTTTTCTGAGGACTACGAGTTGTATGTGATGGGAGATGGGAGGGACCAATCGACCCATGGTGGCGCCGGCAAGACATTGATCGTTGAAGACTTCACCCCTTGGGCTTCAACCGCAAGTAGCGAGAAACAAACGTGGCCCAGCTTCCTTCGTCTCGAATTGCCTCGGCGGTGGGCATCTTGTGTGTGGCTTGCATACCCCCATGCCCTGCACGACAAGGATGCCATCGTCCTGTCTCACTTGGCCATGATTAGAGAGAGACTGAGCAGGGACCCATTGTGAATTTCCCACGAGGAGCGCCTAATGCTAGTGTCGTATCACCCGAACTGGGGGCGGGGCGAGAACGTCGAGAGGGAGAGACGTGCACTCCTCTCACGGGCGTTTGTGCGACCATGGAGTATCTCTCTCTCTCTCAAGTGCCCGCGTTTGATTGATCCATGTGGTCTCGAAACGCCCAGGCCACGAACGCACTGGCATCGTCCCAATTTTGGAGCTGCCAACTTGTGTTGTTGTTGTTGTTGTTATCAGCAGCAATCAAACCTTGGGAGCATGATGCAGCGAGCGGTCCAAGCCAGAAAAGTTGGCGCACGTCGATCCTCGGTACCTGGAGAGATGCCGGCAACGGTTTTCCCTAGCGCAGGTGTCTTGGGTTCAAGCTAGAAGCAGCCGGCGGATGGAAAGTGAGCTGATCTTCTGGAGGGATTCACGGGGTGGCTGGCAAGGTGCAAGTATGAAGGATGGTGGCTTCCATGTGTTTAGAATGATGTGAAATTGAATTTGACCTAGTTTGAAAAAAAAAGAAAAGAAGAAGAAAAAAAAAGAAAAAAAGACGAGAGAAAAAAAAAGCATTGCCCCGAACACCGACCGAATCCTGTTGACCTTGATGACCCAAATCCTGGTATCAATCCCGAGATTGTCGCCGAAAATACTCCTGTCCCATAAAGATTGTTTTGCATGTTACACTAATCCTGTGTGCACATGTGACCGTTATTCATAGAATTTTAAAAATAGAGCAGAAATAGCCAAGAGAGAAGTAATGACAAGAAAGTGGTTTTTGCCTTGCGGCACCCCGTACACTGTTTTTGGGTTTATCCTTTTTTTTTTCCCTTGCTGTTTTTAGTTGTGGTCGTGGTAGTTGTCCTGGTGGACGTGCTGTAAGTAATACTTGGACTGGGCTGCTGGCTTCGGGGCCTGTATCTCATCGCCAGCCCAAGTAGTCGTGTAGTTGCCGCTGTGCCTTTGCGTTGACCGCTCTCCCCGATCATCCTTGGTGACTTCGAGAACGGACACCTGGACATGTCGTTGGATGCCGGGGTTCTTGAACGGCGCACCGGAGTTGTCTTGTGGCTGCCTCTCTGGGAGGTCAACCATGAACGACTCGCTCTCCTCGTCGCTCTGTCGCTCGCCTGACATTTGGTTTCCTTCCAGGGGAATGGAGCCCTGTAGGTTGTCCTTGCGTCTCCAGGTGTCGAGTGTGATCTTCGAGAATCCTGATGTCGAGGTGTGGCCGGACTTGCTGTTTCGTGACCAGCCGAGCGAGGATCCCATGCGGGAGACGAAGGGGCCCACCGTCTTCTTGACGTGCGGGAAGAGCATGGGAATGTTGGTGGTGACGACGGCGACGAATGTCTCGCGAACTGCCCAAGAACCAGCCAACATGGCGCCGTTGATGGGATCCTACACACTGTTAGCGTCAAGTCGAGCGGCATGCTGCGGGTGGTGTTTCTACTAACAGAGACAAGGAGAACGACACGCAGGATAGCAGCGACGGTGACAAAGAGACCGCAGCTGAAGAGGGCGATGAGCCAGCACTTTTGCATCAGAGGCATGGCGGCCTTCCACAGCATGGGCATGGGAATCATGATGAGGTAGAGATCTGTCGAGACGTTCAAAGCGAGACCGGTCCACACAATGGCCGGCGAGATGGCCGGATGGCAGAAAGGGCCTGGGTCGGGGTAGATCTGCCACCAGCCGGAGAAGCTGGGCTGGCAGCTCAGGAGAATGTTGAGCTGGACGGCGACCCAGCTGCTGATGAGGAAGCCAAAGCCGATGTAGATTTTTGTTCGGTAGCCCTCGAGGTCCTTGGTCAAGCGGTAGTAAAAGGTGCACATGCAAGCCTTGAGGACCCATAGGAGAAAAGAGTAGGTGGACCATCCGGCGAGCTGAATTTTGGAGCCGAGGATTCTAAGTGCGTATTCCTCGCTGGCCGGATCCAAGGCTGCTCGCTGAGCTGGTGTCATGGAATTGTTGGCCAGGCCGTGAGCAATGTTTCCCACGGAATATGCGAGTCCGGTTTCCACAGAGTAGGCAATCTGAAGAGGGGGGCAGTTCGAGTTAGTATGAAGAAGCCCGCCAAAGACGGAACAAGTCGAGTTGACTTACAGCAGCCACGACAGCCAGGTAGTCATCGGCCCAGAGATTCTTGAATCCCACGGTACGAACACGAATAACACATCTCATAATGGTAATCAACAAGGCAATTCCCAGGAGTGTAAAGGCCTCGGTGTTGAAGGCTCTGAGGGCAGCCATAGCCTTTGCCATGGCGGCAGCCTCCTCGGGGGTCGGTGGTGCAGACATGGTTTTTTTTTCTCTTCCCTTTTTTTGCCTCGTGATGCAAGAAGGAGCAGCAAGTTAGACCAAGAGACACGGCAAGTAGTCACGGCGAGGGAAAATCCGACAGGCTGGATCCTAGAAGCGGAATCTAGCAGCGGCACAAGTGTGATATATGTCCCTGAGGCCCAACAGGATTGCTAGCTGCAGCAGAAGCAGACAAGCAGGCAGGCCGACCAGGCCGAGTGGGTGCTAGGCTCCGGCAAAGAAAAAACAAAATAAAATAAAAAGCACAATCTTAACGCGGGCGACATATCGCGGACTGCCGGCAGAGGGCAAGACCCAGCGTTTTGCATGGTGAACGGGGCCGGCGTCTTGTCTCCTCCCTTAACTTACATGCAGCTCAGTACGCCATAAGTGAAAAAGTGACTGATGGGCCCCGTTTTCTGACGACAGCAGGCCAGGGTCCCAGGGTCCCAGGGTCCGGCCGCATGCTCCCCACAGATCGTCTCCCGAAAGCAGCAAGGCCCCGTGAAGCCGGCTGTTTCGACGTCGGGCCCAGCACAGACTATCGTGGCGGGCCACCTCCCCCCTTAGCTGCCGAGCGCTAGTGCCAGGGACGGTCTGGTGCTGGCGCCTGGCCCCTCTGTGGCACTGTGGCCCTGCGTGGCCATCGTCAGGGATCCCTGGGTCGGGTATTCATTCTTTGCTCTGCAGTGCTGCTTGCTGCTGGGCTGGGCTTGTTGCTGGGAGCGAGCCGTGGAGAGCACACGCCGCTGGGGTGATGTTAATTACGGATGGACCCAGGGAGCAAATCTTCAGGTCAACGGCTCAGGCGGTGGATGATGGCTTGGCCCGCAGCCCTTTCGTTAGCAGCGTGCGTGCTGGGCGAGCCGAGGCGATGAGAGACAGGAATTGCGTGCCGTTGTCGTGCGAAATCGTGTGCGCCGTGGCATAGATCGGGGTCCAATGGCACACGTGCTGAGGCTTGGGCACCCAACACCAAGAACCCTGGAAAAAGCAATCTATTCTCGCCGGCTGTTTCCGTTGTTTCTTTTTTGTTGCACTTATTTTCCCTCTTTTTTATTCTCTCATGTTTTCTTTTCATCCCCAACCTCTTAGTCAAACAAACTCCTACACACGACTCGTAGGAAAGAAAAGGAAAAAAAAAAAGGGTGTCCGGAGTTTAGGAGGCAAAACGTGTCTCACGTCGGGATGACAGTACAACGCCCTGCAGTTGGCCAGGCCGCTGTCGACTCGTGCTCTGCATGAGCGCCTCACGCATTGACCGTGATGGGCAATGTCACTGTCACTGCCATTTGACACGGCTGCAGCTGAGCAAAAAAAAAAAAAAGGAAAAAAAAAAAAAACGTGACAAGTCAGTCTGATGAGTCTCTTGGTTTGGACACGGGAGCCGGAGTGCGCGAGTCGGTACCTACTGCCGGATCTCCGACCTGGTGTGCATTAGGTCGCATCGTGATTGAATGGTTCGCAGAAGCGCCGTGGAAAAGTGTCCAGACTACCGCGAGTAGGTCAAGGTACCATCGTGTCTTTTTTAGTTCGGTTATCTCGCAAAACCTGCGGGCGACGACGACATAACGCTGCCCGCTGCAACCCCCCCTGACTCGATGCGCGAAAGAAAATGACGAGACGGAGATGAGCTTAGCTGGTTGGTCAGTGAGCTGGCTAAATGGGCCATCTTGTTGTCCTGAAATGGCCCCTTTTTGTGTGTCTCGTCTCGTCTTCACATGTCCTTGGGCGTGACAGACAACGGGGCCGAGAAGGTTTTGGTGGTCTAAAACATGCCTGGGCAAGAATAGGCACGGGAAGCCGTTGACAAGACTCCTGCTGAGGGCCGAAGAAGGGCCACAAAACTCAAAACAAAAAATAACAATAAAAAAAACTGACGGGATACCGTCTCTCGTCTGTGGCCCTCTGGACAAGCTTTCGGTCCGTCACGGACATGGTGGATAGCGCGCGCCTCTGCGGGCGGAAGGCGAACCGGGCCCGAAGCTGTGGGAGAGGACCTGTTTGGCAGCGTTGGTGATGGGTTCGTTTGCCCGCAACTCTGCAGATCGTGCTACGGCTCCGCTGGGACTAGATCCGGCTCGGATGGCTTGCCCGGCCAATCCCGCGCTGGATCTTTAATTGCTTCTCGAGAAGCAAACGAAATAGAGGGAGGGCACCAGCGAAAAGCTCGCACCCCCCCTCTCTCGACGTTAGCCAAAGCCTCAACTAACTAGCACGCAAGCTGCCCTCCGGCCGTGCGCAGTTGGCTGTGGGGGATTGGGGGGAGGAGGAGAGCCTGCAGATTACGAGGCGGGCGTTCATGTCTGTCTCATCTCGGAGCGATGCACTCTGCACTCTGCACGCTTTTTCTCCGTGGTTGGACGCTCAGAGGCGCTACGCAATGCGTGGAATGGCCGCAGACCGTGGGCGCGCATGAGGAGCAGCCGCCAACGACAAACGTGGCAGTGACCTGTTTGCCATATCGACTCAAGGTTTGGTCGCCGCGCCTGCGAGCGTTCGCCACCGCCCAGCCATGGAGCACTCCCTGGTCCAGCTCGTCCCTGGGTCCCGCCCAAGGCTAGATAGAATAAGGGCAAAGGCTCCAGCCAGAGCCTATCTCGGTCTCGTTCATGCTAGGGAACCGGCCGGAATCTCCCAATCTGCGCACCCCAGGCAAGACCGAGTATAGCCATGACGAGGCCCAGTGCACTTGACGATATGTATCCGTATGAGCCGCACCTAGTCTTTGTTGCTCTGTTGCAGGTCTGTATTATTGGTATCCACTGGTATCATACATCTCCCAGTAATTTAGGAATTAAAGGCTCTGAGTAGACGTTCCATCGTGTTCTCCTAAGTAACTCTGATGAGCAAGTGGCAGCGGGACAGATTTCGTGTGTCCAATTGATCAAAATTCAACGTCTCGAGATTCTCGTAACCATAAAAGTTTCTATCTGATTCCTCGACCATCGCTCCAAATGGAGACTGCTCTCAATCGCTAGGGCAGCCTAATTGCGGCGTCTCCAAGGATCACAAAAAGTTGAGATGGTTCTTCTTTATCAAGTTCCAGAAACTCTTATCGAGACGGTATATTTGAAGGGTCCCAAGACGTGAACACTCACTGGGAAGTCTGTGGTTAAGGAACAAAAAAGACCTTTGTCGTTGATCGAGATGACCTTCAGCTCGTTCTTGCGCGGCATCAGCGGAGCTAAAATTTCTACAGCTCGCTGGGCGGCGCCGCCAGTTCCCCCCAAAAATCAGCCAGGCCGAACCTTTGCCAAATATAGGGATGGGCAGGTAGATCTGACACAGGCGAACGCCACAATGGCTTCTTTGATGATTCATAATCTGTGGTGCGACTCAAGCCACCCCGTCATGGTCACTCCAAAGCACTCACGGCTCAAGACGCTCACGCTTCGCCGTTATAGTAAACTCAATGAAGTCGACCGACGATAAGCATCCTTCCTTGCCAACAACCCCGATTTGGAGAAACTCAATGCAGTGGGTTGCAGATGAGCTGACCACGGCATTCTAACTGGACAAAATAATAACGAGTGGCTGAAAACAGAGAGGTCCATGATCCAGTGAGCGAGTTCGGTTCGATTCGTCAACTGTGGTGTTCAGAAGAATTGGACATCAGAATCAAGGCCCCATGCTTATACTGTATGGGCTAAAATTCTCTTTCCCTCTTGTCCCTGGAACTCTTCAACATTTACGAAGTTGGGGTTGTCAGCAAGTCTTTGTTGGAGGAAACTCCTAACCAATATCACTCGCAAATTAGACCAGTTTCCAAAGCTGAAGCGCAACCAGTATAATTTTCATTGTACATTGAGGATCGATGACCACTAGCTAGACGACACCCAGGCTCATCCTATGAGGATCAAGACACCATCCTATTTCACTAATGCAGGTGTCAACCTGAAGGTGTTTACTTGCTTCATCGCGTCTTTCCAAGCCAAGAAGAAATAGTGAAATTTTTCACAAAAAAAGGTTCATACTCCAGCAGAAAGGTATTTGGACAGGGTGTGACAGACACATTCATGTTTGAGTCGTTGGTTTAGGGTAAGAAGCTTGAACCTGAGTGGAGAGTTAGATGGTAGATTGTTTCGTCACTCCTATTTAGTTGGCCAAAAATTACAATTGACTTTGAATTTTATTTTGAGTAAAAGTAAGCAGCAAATTCATCCGATCATCTGGTAACCTGGCCACTATAATAGCTCGCTGGACTTGTTCCTGGGGCGGGCCGGACTCAGCCACAAATGAATGGCTCGGCAAAACCTCCAAGCCTGTATACATTTTTATATTTTGGATGCATCTGCGTACTCATTTGTTTTTCGAGAAATAGAAATTGGCTCATTCCTTCCTTCCGTATACTTTGTGTTGACTCAGGAGAGGGTGTTGTCTTATCTTGCTGCTTCTCATCTAGGCTCAAGCCCAGTCCGTCAACCCGTGGCGGCACCCAAACCATGACCTGAGCCAACGCAAGGTTCTAATCATCAATAGGGCACGCAAAGCCTCTCGATCCAACAAGTCTTCATATTCCTGCCCCAGCTTCGACTTATGAATCCAGGCCGCCCATCATCATAGGCAACAGCACTGAAGTCTATGCCCGCATCCTCCAACTTGAGAACCGCATTGTAGTTTGCCAATGCCCTCCGCCGCATTCCGAGCCGCCCGGACCCAAACTCCGCATAGTGTGATAGCTTTTGAACCGTCTTGAGACTTGGATATGGGCCGACATTCTTGCTCAAGTGATGCAGGGCCTTGTCGTAATCTCGGAAGATGAACAGTTGCTGAAGAACTAGCCTTTGTAGCGAACGAGGAAATATTGGGTATCGCTCCATAGCGTGTCTGGTGTAAGTGTAAAAGTTCAGATTCTCAAGCTTGTAAAACTTTTGCAGCAAATCCCCGGAATGCTGAATGCAACAATCCAGCCTCAGCGATTTGAGAGTGTGTTTGCAGGCGAGTAACCCCTGAAGAATGTTCTCGGAGCCCTCCAAGTCGCTCCAGGAATCCGCATTGCGCAGGCTAAAGCTCTTCAGTTGTGGCATGGCCTTGAAAAATCCCGAGGTACTGACAACCGGGGCATCATCGTGCTTTCGTGTGTTTATCATGCAGAATTCTCGGAGGTTGTGAAGGGTCCCGGAGACAGTATGATCAAACCATTGGCGATTGGAAAGGGTGAGTTTACAGAGCAGGGGCTTATTTTTAAGTAATGACGACGTGATTGCAGCATCAAGCTCGCCCTCTGCGATCGGACGGTAGTGTATGCTCAACTCTTTGAGTTGCGGCAAAATGATATCTCTTGGGGTCCAGCCTTCTTCTATGGAAATTTCAAGCTCTTCAATCCCGCTGGCGTATTCTAAAAGTTTCGAAGCCATGTGGAAATACTGTTCAGAATTTGAGTCGAATTCTTGAGTTGTCGTGACCTCGAAATAGGGGAAATCTGTAGCTGCCGCCATGAAAGTCAAGCACAGACTCTTTATGTGTTTAAAGAGTTGAAGTCTTTCAACAAGGGGGTCGAGCTGGCTCAGAGCGGGCTTTGTTTTCGGCGATTTGTTTCCATGCCCCGTGAAGAGATTGAAGTAATCTCGGATTCTACGTGCCGTGAAGAAGTGCAATAGCACTGGCTGTGCAGCGTCTCTCATCGATTTTGACGTCAGGCATAATTTCTGTAGAGGCTTGGAGGTGATACTCGCAATCTCGGAGGTATGACTGTCAGCGTTCGATGTCGAATGCCAGCCCGCAGTGCAGTGGTCGCAAAGAAACTCGCAGATCCGTATTTTCAGCTCAAGGGGCAGCAACTGGAGATGGCCTCTGGGTGGTGACATGGTGTCGCACAAAAGTAACAGAAAAAACAGAGGAGAAGGTGCTTGGAAGAAGAAGAGCGAGTCAAAAACGACCATACGCAAAATGCAAAATTTTGCTCCATAGCAACTGGCGACAGACGGCATTGCGCATTGCAAAGACACCGACAGTGTGCTGCCTGATTACCCGAGAGTCCAGATACGGCCAAAACTCAATATAAATACCTAGGCAGGCACCCAAGGCATAAAACGGCTGTGAGTCTCAGTGCTATGGTTTTAAGAAGTATTCCTCATTCTACTGTAAAGTGACCTGCTCAATCCGGACCATGAGTTTATTATAGTTGGAAATACGGGCTAGACTAGATCTCTTTATAGGGTATATGGTGCATAGACTCCAACTACACCAACTGTGTGGTGGGCTACTCTCAATGATATTACAATAAAAAACATGCGCTTTATTCTTAATATGAACTAAATTTTCTACTAAACAAAGATACTTTACCTCTTCAAGGTCTTTTGCTTCTCTGCATCCGTTGCTACATTTCTTCCCTCAACCAACAAGCCCTTCTTCCTCCTCACGCCATCCATGTACCGCTTGGCCACATTTTCCTTGTCCGCCAACTCACCCAGATCCTCCAAATCGTCTTCTGTGAAGGGCACCCAGAAGGGGTCTTCGTCGAGAATCTCAAAGCCTGCAAAAATGAGCTGGGGCTGAGCAGCACCGCTGGTGCGCTTGCGCATCTCGTCGGCGAAACCAAAACTCTCGGCGACAGGGAGCACGGCTTGAATGGTGAAGAAGGGTGTGCCCTCCTTCATTGTTTCGTCGACCACACGACCGCGCCGACGCGTTAAAACATCGTACACGCGACCAAGGACCTCGGTGGATGCCTGAATCTCGACGCTATACATGGCGAGCATGAGGCGGGAAGACCAATCAAGGAAGCCGGAGCGCAGCGCTGATTGGAAAGTTTTGATGACCTCTCCGGTGAGACGGCCAAGCTTCTCACGAGCCGAAGCTGCCTCATCCTCGGCCAGGTTGAGCGTGATGTCCTCGACGAAAACGGCAACACCCTGGAGTGGTTCGTTGCAGAGGGGGCCTTGGGCAGCGGCAAGCTGGAAGGCGTACAAGATCTTGTCAGAAAGATGAGAAGGGTGGAGCGCTTCTCCTGCATGAGGAGCAGAGTCGCCGGATTTCTCAGTGGCAAATGCCCGAGGAAGGATGCCATCCTTGGTAGTGTCGAATAAGATGTTGGGACCGGCTCGTCGAGGGCCGAAGGCGACAATCTGATCGATTCGGTCCTTCCAACTCTCTCGACCCTTAGCCTTCTCAAACCTTTCTTGGAGTTGCTTCTTGAAATCCTCGGGGGCTAGGGTGTTGGCAACAGCTAGATTTGCATCGACGTCAATTTTTTCCTCTCCTTCATTCTCTTCGTCTTTAGACTTGCGATCGGCGTCCAGACGCTTCACTGAATCGCCATTCTTGAGCAAGAAATCGGTGACCTTGGAAGGCAGGGGTTGCACTCGCAGAGTAATTGTAACCTGCTTAGAGCTTGTGGTGGCTATCACGGCACCGCGGCCAAGTTCTTTGTTGGCGGGCGGTCGCATCTCTTCAGCTCGGACAATTGTCTCGCGGTAGGGAACAATGGGAGCACCAGCTTGGATGTCACACCGAGCAAATCTTTCCTTCAGATCCGTCAGGCATCTCTCGAGATGCAATTCACCAGCAGTCAGCAAGACGTGTTCACCGCTTCCAAATTGCTCATACTCTGCGCAGGGATCGCTCTGCACCAGAAGGCGCAAGCCCTCAATCATCTTATCCAAATCTCCGGGGTTGACAGGCTCCAGCGCTACTCGGACGATTGGTTTACCAGCCATGTTGACACCTGCCAGATTGACGGCGCCCGGGAGCTGGCTGCACAGAGTTCCAGACTTGAGAATCTTTCCCTCCAAACCACCAATTCCAAACACGACTCCAGCTGGAACGGATTCAAGAGACTCCAAATTTCGTCCCATTAGCATATAGAGGGCTGTGACAGTAACCTCCTGGGGTTCAGGAGCAGCATTTGGTTCAGCTGGGGACCATTTGGGAGGGATAACATAGACCTTGTCGCCCACTGACAACGTTCCTGAGTAGATTCGCGCGAATCCAAT
The DNA here is from genome assembly GCA_013406985.1 of Calonectria crousiana. NCBI lineage: Eukaryota > Fungi > Ascomycota > Sordariomycetes > Hypocreales > Nectriaceae > Calonectria > Calonectria crousiana. The sequence goes on along the minus strand of VTGD01000196.1, from coordinate 34,942 downwards.
CAGATGCTCAGGGTCCACTTGCTTCTCCTCAAGCTTCGGTGCAAAGTCATCAATGTTGACCGACTCGAGAGCAGTAGCCATGCTGTCAGCTTCGCCACCTTCATTTGCGGCGGCTTGTGCTCTCAAGGCCTCAGCTCGCTTCTTACGAGCGAGTTCTCTCGCTTCTTCTCCACTCATTTGACCACCAGGGCGCCTCTTGTTCTCTGGAAGTTCGCTCTCGGGCACAGACACCATCTTGCTGACATATGCGACAACTGGATCAGACTTGTCATGTTTGAAAGATATCATGGCGTCCTTGATGTTCTGGTTGATGTGGTCAGAGCCAGGGGAGTCTTGAAGCAGTTCGGGGAGACGCTGGGCTTGTGCTGCGGGTGGGGAAGGTAATGATTCCACGACAGAGACAAGAAGGGCAGTCGAAAGCGGCAGCCAGTTAGCAAAGACAGTCGTCATCAGGAGTCGAGGATCCCGAGCTCGGATGACGTGGGGGGCGATGCTGATGTTGAGTGACTTAGTAACTTTTTCTAACAGGGCAGGGTCTCCCTTTCCATTGTCACCGCCCGTAGTGGCTTGATAAACTGTCCACACTGGCTCCAAGACAAGCTGCACGAAGAGAGGCTTGAGGTTTCGGCCCTTCAGATGCTTGTGTCCGAGCACCTTCCTAGTCTTGGGGTCTAGGTAAAAGTTGCCCCATAAGACCTTTTCCATGACGCCCCTCTTGATGCCCAGCTTTCTCTCGTAAATGCTGGCAAATTGTCGGCAAGTAAATGCCCATCCATCAATGGCACTGCTGAAAATAACGTTGTTCTTCTCCGGAGCAAAATAAATATCTTCATCATCCTTCTCTTCAAATTCGATATCGCCGGTTTCGCTGCCGACCTGGTCAGCAATGGCAGACTCTTTGGCAGCCGTTGCAGCGCTGACACGCTCTTCCATTTTTTCTCTCCAGTTAAGATCCTCTTCCATTCTCTCACCCTGAAAAAAACTTCCCAGGACAGCGTTGACCTGTTCTAGCAGCTTGCTCAAATGGACGTATGCTTCTGCGGGCGTCATCTTAAGTTCTGTGACCAGTCTATCCATCTTGTTGATTACAAGCAGGGGCTTCAGTTTCTCGGTCCACGTCTGACGCAAGACCGTAACAGTTTGACTGCATACACCTTCAACAGCATCTACGAGAACAACAGCACCGTCGCACAGCCTTGAAGCCGTAGAAACCTCGCTGCTAAAGTCGATGTGCCCAGGAGAGTCAATCAAGTTGATAAGATATTCCTTTGCTTCAGGGGTAGCGTCTGGGGCATTTCTCCGGAGCATGGAAAAAAACAGTGAAATGGCTGATGATTCCATAGTAATTCCTCGTAGTTGTTCATCAGGCCTTGAATCAAGGTACCTAATCTTGCCAGCCAATTTTGGTGAAATAATGCCGTTTGTGGCCAAAAGGGCATCTGTGAGTGAGGTTTTGCCATGGTCGACGTGAGCCAAAATACAGATCTGAACCAAGTTTAGTGTCCACAGCTTTGAAAAAAGAAATATAGAGCTTCTTTGACATACATTTCGGATATCATTTGACTGCCGCTGGAGGCTAGCCAGCTTTTCCGGAGTAACGATAGGCATGGCGACGAGGATACCCGGAACAGATCAAGTTCTATGTTCAGATTTCCAACAAACCTGATGTGTGCTTTATCAGGCTGTAGACCGGGTCCCCTGTGTGTTTTTAGGTGCCTGGATTGCCTGTTTGGCTATTTGTTGTGGCAAAGTTACCCGGGGCCTGCTTGCAGCGTGTGACTAATCCCGCCAATGGAGGCTTCACACTGACGCAGAAATCAGTAATCGTTGATCCAACCATGCACTATTCGGGACATCGCAAAATGACAGAGAATGACTCATAGATACACACCTTGGATACGAGTTCCACAGTCCCCAAGCAGAAAATGTTAACGTCAAACACCACAACGAACATCCAGCCCAAGGCACCACCCTCTGCTCATCCCTCTGCTGCCCCGCTTCGCAGCTTCTTTCACCCCACCATGACTGCCCCGTTACAGTGTAATCGATAAGCACTTATCCACACCCACAGCCCCGGCGTATCGCACCTCCCACCACAAGCCCTAAGCTCACGAAAATTCGCGAGCTGCGCTGGGCCCCTCGGCGTGCGTAAAATTTCGATACCCCTCACCCACGACGACGACAAGACGCGAGCGGCCAGCACCACGACCACGAGCGATCGCACAGGATGGCTACCTACCAGAACGGCGCGGCTCCGGCCCGCGCATTGGACGATGACAGCGACGTCGAGGAGGAGGCCCTCGTGGCCGAGTACAAGGAACACGTGCAATATGAGGACGGCGACGACCTGAGCCGCACCACTTCGCTCAACATGGCCCAGCAGACCGATGACATCCAGGCTCGCCTCGTCCAGGCCGCCCAGCCCCTCGACTTCCAGGCTCCCCTCGAGACCAAGTTCCAGAGCTACGATGCCTACTGCAGCTTGTTCCACTACATCCTCAACTCGGAAGGTCCCGTCGACCTCGAGCCCCCGTCGGTTGGTCTGCCCCAGATATTCATTTGGCCGTGATTGGCCCGGGATTCCATGGTTGGGGACTGACATTTGTTTTATAGTACTACTGGGCTTGGGATGTCATCGACGAGTTCATCTACCAGTTCAACTCGTTCTCATCGTACCGCATGCGAATTGCCAGGCAGACAACCAATGAGGAGGAGCGCCAGATGCTTCGTGAGAACCCCAACACCTGGGGCTGCTATAGCGTCCTCAACGTTCTCTACTCCCTCATCCAGCGCTCCCAGATCACGGAGCAACTGGCTGCCATGAAGCGCAACGAGGACCCTATGTCCGTTGCCGGCGAGTATGGTTCCAAGAACTTGTACCGCATGTTGGGCTACTTCTCCATCATCGGTCTCCTTCGAGTGCACTGCTTGCTCGGCGACTTCAGCCTGGCTCTCAAGACACTTGACGACATTGAGCTTAATAAGAAGGCCATGTTCGCTCGTGTCATGGCTGCTCACTTCACAACCTACTACTACGTGGGTTTCTCCTACATGATGATGCACCGCTACGCCGATGCCATCCGCATGTTCAGCCACATCCTCGTCTACGTCTCGAGGACCAAGAACTTCCAGAAGAGCGCTCAGTACGACTCCATCACCAAGAAGAACGAGCAGATGTACGCTCTGATTGCCATCTGCGTCGCCTTCCAGCCCACCCGTCTCGACGACACCATCCACAGCGCTCTCCGGGAGAAGTACGGCGACCAGCTGCTTAAGCTGCAGCGCGGCGGCCCCGAGTCCCTCCCCATCTTCGAGGAGCTCTTCCGCACCGCCTGCCCCAAGTTCATCTCCCCTGTTCCTCCGGACTTTGAGAACCCCGAGTCCAACATTGACCCCATGGAGCACCACCTCGCCATCTTCATGGATGAGGTCAAGACCAACATGTGGGGCCCCACCATCAAGTCGTACCTCCGACTCTACACCACCATGGACCTCAACAAGCTGGCTGGCTTCCTCGAGGTTAAGCCCGAGGAGCTCCGCTCATGGCTCCTGGTGACTAAGCAGCGCACCAAGCAGCTGCGATGGCAGGACCAGGGTCTGCTCGAGGGTGAGCTGGTCAACGTCAGCGATCTTGACTACGCCCTACAAGGTGTAAGTAAACCCCCACACCGCCATCTAGTACACTAGGCAGTCGAATTACGACGTGGCCAATGAAGGGGCATATCTTTTTTTCAGCAGGAACGGAAGCTAACGCATACCAACAGGATCTGATCCACATCTCGGAGGCAAAGGTGGGACGAAAGCTGGTGGACTGGTACCTCCGCAACCTGTCCCGCACCTACAACTAAGTTAGGGAGGGTAGACTTGGCAAGCCACATTTCCCCCTCACCCAGAGTCCTGGAACACAAATGGGCTGGTCGAGCTCAGGGGCCAAGGCAGAGGTGAGCATTTGGAGTTGGCTCTGCACCAACTATGCAGGTGCAGGTCAACCGGTAAGGATGCATGGCATGGCAACGGCGTCTCGGAGTTGGTGATGCTCGTGCAAAAGCTTGAGGATTTCCTCGAGATTGGCTGTATGTGAATGTGAGGTAGAGATGGAACGTCCTCTTAGAGGCACTGAGGGACTGGGAAGGATAACCAAAAAGAACGAACCAATGTGAAATAATTGATGATTCGATGTTACGCAAAATGACTTGTTTGCCAAGCCGTCGTGAGAGTCATCGTTCTCGGCAGTGAGGGGCAACGTGCCGAACTCCGCCCTAGGGTCTGGGCGTTTCTATGTGACGGATGCCAAGAAATAGCTGAATACACGAGGCGTCTTACTAGGGCTCTCGTGTCGCCTAGTCAAGTCAGTTGCAACATTTCTCGTGTGCTGCGGTGGGTTGAAAAAGAGCCGACCGTGCCCACGTGAGGAAACAAGATTCAATCTTGCTGCTTTGGTTTACGTTTATTTTATTTTTTAAAATTTTGCCGCGGCACTGCCCTATAGCGGTAGACACTTGGGTCTCGGCAAGGCGCTACGTGCTGGTGTAAAACAACCACCACGACTCCAACTGCCGGGGAGGCTGAACGAGGACGGGGCTAAACCTAAAGCCAACGGTGGTGGTTCCAGAAACCGAGATCGGATCTGATCTCGGCAAAAAAAAAAAAAAAAAAAAAAAACGAGCAAGGCTTGCAATGTCGGGTGTGTCCCCTTCCTTTACCTGATAAAAAAAATACCGCCGTTTCCTATTCGTTCCGTTTAGGGTGTGGTGCAAACGCATGCAAGCTATTTTTTACCTATTGCTCATTTGTGTGGCGCCTTCTGTGGACGAATTTACATGTTCTTGGGGGGTGCCTCACTGCGGAGGCCACGTGCCCCCAGCCCAGGGTCCTTACGCTGATCGACCGGCGAGGGTTTTGGGGGAGAGGGGGCGTTAAAGATAGGGTTAGTTGATAAACTTGTTACACACTTGACCACTGTTGGCTTGCACAAAGGCCTTGTTGGTGATGGGGGTCGCGCCACTGCAAGCGTTGGGTTGGTTGCTCAACGGCCACCACGGGTGGGACCGGCATATTTCTTGTTATTGCGTCGTTGACGACCTTGGCCAAGCCAGTCGGGGGGAAATTTCCGTGAATACACCGTATCGGCGCCTTTGTTAGTGTTGGCGACATTTGTTCTCGGCGATCTCTCAGTCTGGGCCCTTGGTCGTGATTGCTGACGCGAGTGGCCGTCCGTGACACCCTTGGCTCAAGCCACACATGTTGGCGTTTGGGTCGTCAGCCTCAACCAGGATGCGGGCGTCGGATGAGAAGGCAGGGATGCTTCATGTGCGATGGGTGAGTTGACTGAGTGGTGGATGCTGGCGGGGATGGCCATGACGGACTGGGCTGGCCGTGAGGTGACTTTGCCGTCATGGCTGATGGCCAGCCGGATTGTTGGGACAGCGGTGAGGTGAGGGGACAAGGACAGGAATCGGATGCTTTGACCACTATCACGCAACTTGGACTGGGGGAGGAGGAGGGGAGGGCATATCCGCGCCCAGATAGCACGGGTAGTGGCAGGTATGCCACAGTTGCAGTCGCACCTCGTAGCCTGCACCTCGGTGCTCTGCTGGTGCAGCCTAGGCATGCAACTAAAGCTATCTCCGTCCTTGATAAGCGGACTATGCGTGCGGAATTGGTCGCCTCGTAATACCTCTACCCCGAGGTATCCGCCACAGCTGTTTGTTTCTCCGACTCTGTCAGCCTCCCGTTGGAGCCAAAGTTTTCCAGAACTGTCATCACCGGCACAACTTTCTAGTAGCCCGTCCCGGATGCCCTCTTTTGACTCTTCCCGGTCCCGGTCCTTGGAGCCCCGGCCGCCGATGCAAGGTTTCGTTAGCCTACTGCTCTAGTCTCGTCGGAAACCAACTGCGTTACTGTTACCAGGAGTAAAAAAAAAGTCGGGCGCACCCCACTCGGGGAGGCGGGAGGACTATGGACGGTGTGGTGTGGTCGATGCCCTTGGATTTGTCAGTCAAAACCCCCTAGCACCGGAGATTGACGGGGACTCTGTCGCGGATGGAATTGTGTGGTGGCTGTCAATTCTTTTTTGTGTGTTTTGGGTTTCCAGTACTTGAAAAGTCTTGACTACACAATCACAAGGAAATCTTGGCGGTTGGCTTGCGGTTTGAGTGGAAGGTTTAAGATCACGTAACCACAAACGGGTGGTCTGCCCTTATTCGTCCGGCCCGCATGGATAGGTTGGCTCCCTCGCAGCAGTCAGCAGTCATTTGCTCAGATTGAACCAAATCAAAGGCCATGGCAGACGACACCCGACATGCGACGGCGCACAAACTCTATTGCAATGTTGCAGGAGTGTGGTTGGACCGAAGACACGGGCGGCACACCGCGCGGTCACATTCGGAGCTTGCACCCCGGAGGAGCCTCGGGGGTCGGGTCGGCAGGCCGGACTTACAAGGGAGAGGCCCGTCTTCGTACGTCCGCGGTTGCAAGCGCAGGGGAACCAGTTCTAGTCGCAGTGGTGACGGGCAGGGGACCTGGGGAAGGGGACCTGGGCCAGGGAGCATCTCCACAGGCGGGCGAGAGATCTTACGGGGGGGGACGCCCGTCCCTTTTTTTTCTTCCCAATGATCTTGAGATTGCGGTGCGTGTTCTTGGCCTGGCAGAGTTGGTTGGGTGCACCGGGAGGGCGGGAATTGGAGCCCGACGGCATGGCAGCAAAAACAAGGTGGCATTAGTGGCCCGGGACCGCCAAGGTAATTAAGTGGGTTCTGGCACACGGGGGGGTGCTGGCTGCCCTATCGAGGCAGCTGGGAAAATAGGATCAGCTTTTCGCTTGCCATGTGATGGGAAGGGGGGGAGGACGGGGAAAGCTAGGGGTGTGCTGGCGAGAGTGTGCGCGTGTGTGGTTTTGAGTGTGTGTGCGGGCGCTGTGGGTGTGGTGCTGGGGAGGAAGCTAGTTCGAAGGAGTCACCATCGTTTGGCCAGGGACGACGCAATTTTCAGCTTTCAGTTCCACTAGTAAAATATGACAATTACACCGCGCGAGGGAAGACCGAGTAAGGTCTGCATCCCTTTTTGGGTGGTGAAAATGCAAGACGAGCCGCGCCATGAAGCGATGTGGGAGACGGTTCTTGGAATTATTTCCGTCCTGTGGCTGACATATTTAGCCAGACGGATGCAGGACTGCCGGCAGCCAATTGTTTCCCGCCCATCACGCATGCTCTCACGAGACAGGCCGTTGACCTTTTTTTTTGTGTGTGTTTCTTTTTTTGTCTTCCTGCTGCCGCGCCTTGGCTTGCATGAGCGGTGGTGCTGCACTGCTTGCTGATTTCATGTGCATGGACCAAGTCGAAGTGCAGATTTGACTTGACCTGCCATGACACCTCCACCACCCAGGAACATCCCTAGCGAGACTTTGACGTGCTTCTGGGCAAGCCTGTTATTGCGTTGCTAGCTTAGCTTAGGTTGGTAGACTCGCCGAGCCCTTCATGTGCCGCTGTGAGCCTCCCTGCACACCTTGGCACGCGTAGGCGACCATTCAGCAGCGACTGAGGTGAGCGAGATGCGCAAAAAGCAAAACGAAACCGAGGGAAGCGTGGTAGAGGGTCGATACCGTTTGTGAGGGATGCACTCTAGTGGGCAACTCCTCGGTCTATCAGAGACCAGGGTGATCATTCTTCCACCATGCTCGGTCGGGTCTTTCTGTTCCCCTTCCCCTCCCTTGCTATTCCTGGTTCCCCCAGATGCATCCGTATGCCGATTCGCACTGGATTTGCCTGCCCCGTGGTCCTTATGTCGGATTGTGACGTGGACTAAGGGCCGATCCGTTTGGTGCCGCCGCAGCTGCTTGCATCTCACCTCTCCAGCCCACTTTGGAGGCGACTGTCATACATACAGTAGGCGCTGTAGCTGTCACAGAACCGACCAGGGAGCTAGCTAGCCAGATACGACGTGTGATTTTTTTCCCTTTGTCTTGTATGATGCATACATTTATGCTCCGTCGACAACACCATGTGGGCGGCCATCTCCGTACCTTATGTAGGCAAAAACAAAACTGTCCAAGGCCCCCCATCAACGAGGCAGTCTGCTGAGGTCTCGACTCATCTACAATCAAACGAAGCGAAGAAAAAAAAAGAACGGTGCAAGAATAATACGGCCGGGAAAGGAAACACCTACATATACCCAGGCAGCTCGTCCCACATCTTGGCTTGATCATTACACACCCCACACCGCAGCAAACCCTCCCCATCGCATTCACACCCCTCCTCAATTAACCCATTCCTTGCCTGACTGTAGCCTTACCTTGGACGGCATCTGGGCTGACCTGCGCCCTGGCCTTGTCCGAGTGTCGTCGCACACACTTTGTTTGTCAAGTCAGTTAACTAGCCGCATCATCTCAACACACAGACGTGCGCTCGCCAGTCCTTCATCATTTTTTTTTCTCTCTTCACCTTCAAGTTGTCTCACTGACCGACGCCCACAGCTGTCGCACACGCGCCAGAGAATAATGCCCATGTAACACTATCCGCCATTAACTCTCCACCCTTGGCTACCGACCATCTAGTCGTTCTTGGCTCTCAGCCTCTTGACCCAACTCCACGCTCCGCCCAAACTATACTTGGGGAGCTTTCTTTCCTCTTCTCTCTCGCCAGATTATTTTTCAACCCTTTTCCCGTCACCTCTTTTTCGGTATCTCGACTTAATTCTCATACGCACACCCGCCTTCACTAATCCTCCGATCGAGTGAGAGACAGCCGCCTCGACCGAACGAAACGCCCCGTCGTATTCCCTTTGCTTACCCGCCCGCCCCCTGGTTTGCGATTGCGCCAGCGCCAGCGCCTCAGTCTGTATCTGCACCTGCACCTGCGCCGGCGCTTTTGTGAGGGCGTACGAGCAAACGATCTTGTTTCTCCCGACCCCAAGATCCAATCACTTTGCTTCCCCCCGGGCCGGCTCCCACCTGCCGCTCTCGCGTCAGCATACCCGCCTATTGCAGCTTGCCTCCACGGGCCGAACAAGGTGGACGCTGTGCACTATTGCGATAGCTTCCCGCGAGATCCCTGGCGCCCATAGCAAGAACCAGGAACTTTGTTACCGGTTCTTTTGCTCTGCGGTGAGGATCATCACCTTGCATAGGACTAATAGGGAGAGCAAGCAGGAAAAGGTTTCTGGCGAGCTCCATCGTGGACCACCTGCCTACCTCGTCCACTGGCCGACCTCAGACATAGTGTGCATCCATACCTCAGGTTGCCATCGACTGTGCCTCTGCGCACTGAGTTGCCAACCTTTCCTAACTTGTACAAACACAAACATTTTCCACCGGCATTACTTTCCGCCTCTTCTATATTAATCACGGCCTCGAACGCCGCGGGTAGAGGAAGCAAGCAGACTTCACTCCAGCTCTCTTGATTTCTTGCAACCTTCCCCACACAACTTCGACCAAAATTCGAGATGGCGACGACATCGATTGTTCTTCCTCCCCCGATACAACGCTCCGATTCTGACATCTCGCCCAAGACTGCGCTGCCTCCAAACGCCACCAAGGACGAATACTTCCCCTCGGACGCGATCACGGTTGATGGCTCCGCTACCAGCCTGAGGGTGAGTGGCAGTGACGGAGACGAATCGTCGGCGCGCAAGTCTAGCATCTCGTTCGCCGCCGACATGCCGACAGCACGCAGCTCGAGCCTCGAAAGCACCGACGCCTCTGCCGTCATAATCAGTGATCTTGCCACCCGACTGGACCGCAAAGCCTCTATCAGCTCTGTCACCTTTCGGCGGCCACGCAATCCCTCGCTTCCCCAAGGCAACCCGCAGCAGTTGAATGGATCCCGAATTAGGGCCAGCTCGCCGCCACACCAAAGGTAAGCACCACAGGAGTTCCTTGCGCCCCGTCCCTTCGTTTTCATCGCCTCGCCCTGCATTGCCTTGCATTTTGTTTCTGTTCCTGCACATCTCCTGTCACCTTTGTCGCCTTTGTTTCAGTACCCCACCATCTCCGTCCCCGCGGTTCGGTTGGGAGAGTCCTGTGGGTGATGTGATTTCTGTTGCGTGCCAGGCAACATCACACGGTGCCTATGCATGCGGTTGTCATTGACGCCCAAGCAAAAGGTCTGGCGTGAATATGGATGCCGTCCGGCCCTAAATGCGACCGTGGAATGGCCGTCTCGGATCTCATCTGCCGAGATCTTGACGATTTTCTGCGTCTTGATCGAGAAACATTCCAATTACAGCCTGAATCATCGTCTCGGCCAGTCGTGCACCGTTTGCGTCAGGAGTCTCGGGTGAACCGGCACTGCGCGGTGCACAATGTTTTGCATCGCAGCTTGGACGACCAGTTAGTGCAATTCTGCGGAAGATCCTTGGACAACCGGGAAGAGGCAGGAACCCGGCCATGTCATGGCCGTAGTCTCACCACTGGGGCTCGGAGGCAATCTACATTAGACTCGCCCGCTGAGTCACGAGGGCACGTCGATGCTTGACTCGGCAGTGGCAGCGACGGGATACCGGTCAACTTCCTGACAAGCCCTTATCCGAATCCTTGTTGGGTGGGACCTCGACCACGGACCTTTGGCAGTTTGTTTGTTCTAGCCTCCTGGTCCCACCGAATATGCCACCGTTACCCCGCCGTTCTCGAATCTTAGGCCGTGGGGATGTCCGAAAAGGCTCGTCAGCTAGTTTCTTAACCTTGGTCAGGCCATCCATCACAGCCACCTGCGGCCGTGCTCTCGATTCTTTAGCCGCAAATTCCCGCAGAGGTTTTGCCTCCTTGCATCTTCGACTACCTCATCACTTCCTCCCCGCGTTTCCCGCTTCCCTAGCCGCATTCCCTACTGCATTGCTTTTCTCCCGCACACACACTTCTCCATTTTGAGACCACGCATCGTGGCATCCAATTTGACAATGACGACGGCAACGCTAACCGTGACCCCGCCCGGTGAAAACAGATTCCAACGACATATTGCCTTCGACAACGTTCCCGCAGGCGAACCGACCAAGAACAACACAATTTCACTGACGCTCAATGTCCGACACAAGGGCTATCAGCCGCGCCGAAGGTCGCGCACCTTTATGGTGGGCGTTGACGAGCATTCCTACTCCGACTACGCCCTACAGTGGCTCCTCGACGAACTGGTAGACGATGGTGACGAAATTGTGTGCGTACGCGTCGTTGAGAAGGAAATTCGCATGTCCGACAAGGCGTACCAAGATGATGCGGATCAAATCATGAAGCGGATCATGGAACGCAATGGTTCCAACCGTGCCGTTAGCATTGTTCTGGAATATGCCGTCGGCAAACTCCACGGGACATTCCAGAAGCTGGTGCGTACACTGAACAAGTTCGAGACGTTGGGCAAGCCCGCTAACAAGATGCTACAGATCCAAATGTATCAGCCCGCAATGCTTATTGTTGGAACCAGGGGCCGCTCTCTTGGCGGTCTTCAAGGTCTGGTCAACACCCGCAACTCCTTCTCCAAATACTGCCTGCAATATTCACCCGTGCCCGTTGTTGTTGTTCGTCCGACCGAGAAGCGCCTGAAGAAGAAGTCGAAGCGTGCCAACGATTCCACGAGGCAGACTTATGTTGGCATGCTGGCCGCTACCAATGGCAAGCACGAAGCCGACAGCGAGGCCAGCAGCACGTACGAACTCGAGATCCAGAACACGCCGGATGAGGAGGCTCACCAAGTCGCCCGTGTTCTTGGTCTCCCTGCCTCGTTTGACCCAACGATCAAACCACTTAACAGCAGTTTGCTGCCCCAACCTCGCTCTCCCGGCCCTGCCAGCTTCAGCGAGGAGCCATCCTCCGTCAAGGATGCTGTGGCGGCGGAGAGCGACGACGACGACGACGACTCTGCCGAGTTTGAGGTTATGACGGGCCAACAGGCCCTTGATAAACAAAAGCTGGAGCAACTGCACAAGATGGAAGTTGGCGAAGCGGCCGCTTTTAAGATGAAGGTCGAGGACGAGGACGAGGATGATGACGACGAGGGTTCGACGGGGCAGAAGGCCACATCATAGAAGGTGGAGGCTGACCAAAGCACCGAATTCACCACATACACAATCAGATACAGCCTACCCGGCCCCGGTGATGAACAGAGATCTCAGGGCCGAGAACCATCATTATCAAACGACAATCACGACGGCATTCTTGAGTGCTTGGATGGTGGTAGGGAGGCTATAATGAAGCCTAATGCGGCCGAACCAAGGCCGGCACAGCGAATTGACACTCACCACTCAATGACGAATGAGGCACAGGAGGGGAGCAACAGGTTGGCGTTGAAGACGTACAACTCTTAGAGCGAATTGTCCCGCTTTGATGGCGAGGCTCACGGCAGAAGCAGAGCCCTCGCAGGGCAGGCATATACTCTAGATGATTTGGAACAACCAGGGGGAAAATTTGTATCCGCAGAGCCAAACATTAAGCGTCAATCTGATGCCGAATTAAATGTTAGCTTGGAGCTTCCTGGGCACAGACAGATACGACTTGATGCGTGGCAAAGTCACTTGGCGCTGTCTCAAAGCCATATTTCTTCTCCAATACAGGACGATTTCGACGACTATTTGGAGGCAGGTTACGAAGAGATGAGGAGAGCCAATCGGCAGCTTTTTGCGCTTCTACGGAAAGACGTGCGGCGGCAGGTGGAGGAGGCAAATGCTGCTTACCGGCAGGCCGACCTTGCTCAACACGGCATTCTAACAAGAGATTTCGCCTTGGCGGCGAGCGACGGGTCTGAGGGAAGCAAAGAAGAAGACGGGGAACGAGCCAGCGGAGATCAAGATTGGGATGTCAAGCCGGCCAACGGCGCCGACTTGGAAACCATGGAGGCTGTGTCGAGGCCGTGGGCATGGTTGACAGAACGGTGTTGCTGCTTGAGCGCGAGGAGAAAGGGCTGAAACGTGTCCCGGGAGAAGGAGCCGCCGCACGGCCTGTTTGGGGCTTTGTCATGCAACGTGGGAGTAGCTAGTTGTCTACAGCAATTGATTGGTATTGATTGATGCAGCCGTTAGTTGTTGGTGGTGTGTGATTTGCTACGTGTGTAAGAGTGGGTTTCGTATTGATTGTCGGATGACCTTTTGTGTAACGACTATCAGGAAGTTGTGTGGAGGGGCTACGGGCTGCCAAGCCTGGAACCAAACTAGAAGGATGAGGAGACAAAGATGACTCGTTAAGGGCATGGTAATCAGTCATGTTGAGTCAGGGAGACGGACTTATGCACCTTTGCTGGACGCTTCCACGCTGTGGTCGCGCGGCGATGCGAGGCGGTGCTTAGCCATGCTTCATCGGATATCGTGCATGGGCGGCTGCATCTAGGTGAACCATGCGCTCGTGCTAAAGCACCCCGCCTGAGGAGCCGTTGGCACATTGTCGGCCGGGGTTTGTAGCTTGCAGGCGAGGTGCGTGTGCGGTTAAAAGAAGAGAAACAGAGTTTCGGGTGGCTCGGAGGTTCATTTTAGCAGCCCAATGATGAAGCTTATCGCCGGGCGTGGGCAGAGAGGGAACCGTGATGCTGACTGTGGTTTAGTTTCTTCATGATATTTCCTGCCCTTGTGTCGCTGACGTCGTGCCGGCATGTGGCGCCCGTGTCAAAGGTGCTTGGCGTGCTGGAATTTGAAGCAGTGCAGCCTGAGGCAGGCCGGGGGTTGAGGAGGGAGGCAGGGAGCAGCCGCATCCCCCAGGCCCCCGGGATCCAACTGCAGGCCCTGACGTACGATAAGGCAAGAGAGACGCAAAGCACGGCGAAGCTTTTGGGGGGAAGGTGCTCCACGCTCCACGGATGCGCAATCCAACACGTCAGCCGCAGTATTTTTTTCCGGCACTCGTCGCTGATCCCTCATCACGCCGCCGCAGGGGAAAATAGGGCAAAATACACACCCCCTCGCCCCTGGCATTTCCCTCCTTCCATCGCCCTGACGCCGAGATTGGTTGTCGAGCATCCAGCAAGCACCCGGCACCAGACAGCACCAGACCAGCGCCAGCACAAGCTCTAACTGAGCACGCACCAGCAATCCATTCTCATCCTGGTTCTGTGACAGCGGCGCTACCCTCTATTGGTGACGTCGTTCCACCATCCACCAACATCAACCGCATCACTGACTGCGACGCTGCGCCCTGCCTGCCGCCTCATCCAACGGGATCCTCCATGAAGACGAGGATAATCGCCCGCCCATAGCGACCAACTCAATACCCGACAGAGTACCGCATACCTGCTCGGGCAACGGAGGAAAAGAAAAACTTTCCCATCGATCGATTATTCGCTCTACGCAGTGTCGCAAACCACACGGGCGGTCAAAGACCAAGAGTCGAGCAAGGCCTACTACGACAACGAAGCAGCCTCACTTCCACGCGATTCCGACAGCATCCCATCGCCTGCCATGTGGCCTTTTAGTCGCTGCGGCGAGGACGCCTGCGAGCCCGTCAATCCGAACAAAATCACCACCAAAGTTCTGCTCGCCCTCATACCTTTCGTTTCCGTCTTTTTCACCGTGACGGTCCTTGTTGTCCGCCACATCTTCCCCCGCCTTAATCGCGACGCCGAGTCTCGTGACGGTGAAGATCATGTCTTACCCTCCCACGCGCCGCCCGCCTTGCGCGCCGCCCATGCCGAGCATGGCGCAAAGAGTTGGAAACGGCGTGGGGCTGCTTGGACATTTGGTGTCACCGTCGGCTTGGCCGCGACATTGGGATCGTTGATCATGGACGAGATCCTGGAGTTGGCGAACCCAACAGCCCGGAAGCTGGCACTGAGAACCACCGTGCCAGCGCTACTCTTTATGCTCGTTGTGCTGGTGCCTTGGTTAGAATGCCGCTCTGTTGTCACAAGCGCAGGTTGGAGTTTTCAGCGCACAGCAAAGGGCAAGATCCCAAGAATCACATGGGGCCTGCAGGTTGCGCTTTTTGCGGCATGGCTTTTCACATTTTGGTCTGTCGGTCGGGCAGTGCCGATGAACGCACTCAAGGCCACCAAGAGCACGTCTGGCGATGTCAGCTTTTCTGAGGCACTTACGCGAGGCTGTCTCGAGCGGATTGGCGTCGTCGGCATTTCTCTCATGGCTCTTCTCTCAGGTTTTGCCGCCGTCTCATCCCCATGGCACACGTTTGTCGACGTCTCTACGAGGCGCAAGCGGCCTGTTACTGAGGGAGATGTCAATCGCAAGCAGGCCGGCCTAGATGCGACCAACGAGATGCTTACCACCAAGCGCCACCGACTTCAATACTTGGAACGCAAAGTTGCAGAGAGAAAGGGTTCCCCGTCGGCGCAGGGGAGTGGCCTTGTCGGCAAGATGATGGGTTCTCTCCGAGGCAGTTCTGGGGAAGAGACGGAGATGAAATCGCTTCGCATGGAGATTGCTGGCCTCGAAACCATGGAAGCAAACCTATCTTCGGGCCTCTCTCTGCTCAAGAACCACCGTGCTGCAAGTGCTCGTGCTGCCACTCCCCTGGGACGCATTCTCCTCCTCCCTTCGTATGCCTTTAGCTTTTACTGCATCTACCGCATTGTGGCAACCGCCCTTACAACTATGCGACGAGCGTCGTCACCTTCGACGAGTTTTGCCAGCAGCGATCCCATCAACCGCTTTCTCTCGCTGCTTGTAAGGCACTGGGACCCTAAGCTAGACCAACTGGCATGGGCCCGATTTATCAGCTTTGCCCTCAGCGGTGTTATCCTCGTTGCGAGTGCCAACAGCGTTGTTCAAACGTTCCACCTCTTTGCCAAGTGGACACCCGGCCTCCTCCGCCAGGCGCGGGCGAACCTGGCATTGGTCGTTGGCCAGATTGCGGCGACGTATGTCATCTCCTCGTCGCTGCTTCTTCGCAGCCAGCTGCCCACGGCACTGGGCTCGGCAGTAGGAGGTGTTTTGCGAGGTGCGCTGAGCCCCGGTTTCGTGGATGGGTGGTTCGAAGGCTGGTTCTTGTGCGGCAGCTTCCTAACAGCTGTGGGCATTTGGGTTGGCCGAAAGCTTAGCGGCGAGGAGGACTGGGACGAGTACGGCACGGAAGAAATGGGGGCCAAGCGGTCATAATGTGCGCTGCATTCTCTTGGCGCGGAGTTGTATGAATATGTTGCAAAACCTGTGGGCATTGGCGTTTTGGGGAGATAAAGCAGAGGGATACAGCGCATGGGAAAGGATACTGTGATTTTGAAGCATATGATTTTTAATCAACACAATACAAACTAATTCGAATCAAGATTCTGACACGGATGAAGATGAAAGAATACGGATGTTGCAAATCTGCAGAGGATGAGAACTAAAGAGGAGGCTGAATACAAGGCAGAATGAAGGGGTTGTAGGTATTTCTCGAGGCACCGACATCTCCCGTGGACGTTTTTCCAGAGATGCCTAACAGCACTCCACTCGACTCTTGAGACCAAGAATATGATTTCAAGGCAGCAGTATAACAAAGTTGATCACACTCATTTCATTTTGCAAGGCATCAATTATGTTGCCTGGTCAAGGTTGAAATGCCTGTATCCGTGGTAATTGGTCAAATTCCAGGTACCAAGCTGCACCTATAAGAAGAGGGCTGCGCGGGAGGAGCCAAAAGAGGGTTGCAGTTGACGTGCATGTCTTGGATAATTACAACCCTATTTCCTCATTGGGCACTTAGACCAGGCATTAACTCCCAAGGCATTTTCTCTTCAAGACGAAAGTGGCATATAACCACCACGCAGCCGATTCCGAACAGGCACATACATATACACTTATACACACATACGCACACGGACTTGTACATATATATATATATATATACACCACACATCTCTTCACGCCCTTTGCCAAACAGAGATATCAGAAAAAATGACCAACGAACCACCCTCGGATTACACCATCGGTCCCTCTCTCGGCGGCTACCTCTCGGCGCCGGCCGCCTTCCTGGAGGCCAACCCGGACATCAACGCCATCATGGCCGGCGCCTTCGTGACCAACCCGACGGGCCAGGTGCTGCTGCTCCGGCGGGCGCCCACCGACTCGTGGCCGCTCAAGTGGGAGATGCCGGGGGGATGCGTGGACGCCACCGACGCCCATCTGGTGGCAGCGGCCGCGCGCGAGCTGTGGGAGGAGGCGGGCCTGCGGGCCACGCGGGCGAGGGAGCCCGTGGGCCTGCTGCTGCGCGACGAGGACGGCGGGGGCGGCGGCGGGGACGGCACCGTCGAGGAGCTAACGCTTCCGGTGCGGGGGCCCAAGGAGGGCGAGGTGCTGATGGACCTCAAGGGCGCCGACGTGCTGCTGTTCCGCGAGACGGGCGACACGTGGGGGAAGCTGACGGTCTGGTTCGACGTCGAGACGTGCGAGGGCGTCGCGGTGCGCGACGACGAGCACGCCGAGTGGGCGTGGGTGACGGAGCGCGAGGCCCGCCGCAGGAAGTTTGCCGACGGCCGGGACCTCGATTTTGTGAGCGAGGGCGTGAGGAGGACCGTCCTGGAAGGGTTCCGCCTGTGGAAGCAGCAGCAGCAGCACAAGGAGAGCTCACCTTGACGGAAATGCATAAAGCGAGCGGGGGAGAGAAGAGAAACAAGAAGAACAAGACGTACCTAGATGGGGGAGCATAGGAAACACACAACAAAATAAAATAGACTTGACGATAAAACAAACAACCTGTTGCATCAACAAAACATGCTCTCAATTCAACTCATCCACCAGACCAATATATCAAAAACTCTCTCTAACCTCCTCTAACCTCGCTCCCCTCTCCCGTACCCCGAGGCTGATACCCGTTCTGTCTATCTATCTTTGCTCCCCCCCCCTGTTTCCATTCTCAAGCCCGACACTTCTACCCTTCACTTAGACACCAGAATCTAAACCACGCAAGAGAGAAAGGGAAAAAAAAGAGAAAAAGGGAAGCGCAGTACATTTCATTGATCCGTAAATCACCTAGCATACACAACACCCCTACCCTGTTTCGCTCTGTAGAAAAAAGAAACTGAGTCGGGATCATCTCACGAGTCTGCTAAGTTGGGTCTGATCGTCATAAAGGAGAAAGAAACCATTTCAAGAGGAGAATAGTAAAAAAAAAAAAAAGATCCTCAGTCCCTCCTTTTCTTCCCGCATTTCGTCAACATGAAAAGAAAATTCGTTTTAAGAGAGAGCCGTGATCATTCAAATGCATGCCACGTTTCCATCCATCCATCCATTCATCCATTCGCCACCATTCTTTTAAACTTTTTCTGTCTCGAAACGCCGAGGGCTCATGCTCAAATAGCGTCCACCAGATTTACCCTCTGCTTCCATCCCCATGCAAAAAAAAATGAGACAAAGGCTGAAGCTTGCCGAGTCTAACTTGGGTGGCGGGTCAGACGAGGAAAACAAGAGATGTCTGCAACTGCAGACAGAGGAGAGCCGACCACCCTGTCACGTCCCAGGAGCCCTAGGGCGCTAAAGGCATGTGTCGGCAGAGAGCCAGAATGCGGAGTGCTGCGACAAAAGGTCCCTTTCAAGAACCCCTTATCTAAGCATACCTCAAACTGGGGAGAGGTACAAGGGAGATGGGTCATGTTCGCGATCAGAGTACCAAGAGCCCAAGAGGGAACCACGTTGTCCAAAGAGGGGGGACGGGGAGTCCACACGAGGATACATCTTGCGACGGCATAGTCTAGTCGTGACACCGGAAGGAAACGGGGCTGTATGTACACATTTTTTTTAGGCCCGTCCCTGACGACCCTTCTTGGGCACCGTCGTCCAGCCGTCGTCGTCGCCGGCAGGTGCGGCACTCTCGCCATCACCAGATTGCTGAGCGGAAGATCCGTTGGCACGCGGCGGTCGGTCGCTGCGAGGACCACGGGGGCCGTCACCACGGCCGCCACGGCCGCCTCGGGCTCCTCCGCGAGGACCAGCTGATCGCCAGTTGCTGGCCTCGGAGGCTCGTGACTTGGGGCCTTCCCGGGGCTCGCGAGATCGGACGGGAACCTTCTGCTCTCCGTTGGCCTTGTCGTCACCTTCGTCTTCCTTGGGCTCAGCAGCCTCTGCGTTCGCCTTGGCCTCAGCTTCAGCAGCCTCGGCAGCCTCGGCAGCGGCAGCGGCAGCGGCGGCTTCGGCTTCAGCTTCAGCTTCAGCCTTAGCAGCCTCCTCTTTGGCAATGCGTCGTTCCTCCTTGGCCTTCTCATCCGCCTCACGTTTCTCTTGAAGAGCTTGCAGGCGCTTCTCCTCAATGACCTTCTCCTTGGCAGCCGTATCAATGGGGCGAGCAGCGCCGAACGGGCTGGCCTTGGAGTCAGCGCCAGCTGACGTGGCAGTAGTGGCCTCGGAGACAGTTCGCTTCTGCAGATTCAAGCGAGGTCGGCCACCCTGAACGGGCGCAGCAGAAGAGAGGGCGGGCGAAGGAGGAGCGCTTCCATCCGGAGAATTCGGCTTGCCGGAATCAGGGCGCATGCGGTCTCGCCACTGCATATCTTTCTCAGCGGCAGTAGGAGCACGCTCAGGGCGTTCAGGGCGCTCGGCCCGCTCGGGACGGGGACGATCCCCTCGGCCCTCACCCCAGGCGGGGGCTCCGTCACGACGACCTCCGCGGTGAGATTCGCTTCGTTCACCGAGCCCCTCGGGACCGGAGCGGGGAGGGCGGCTGTTTTCTCGGGATCCGGAACCCTCATTGGCGATGGGGGCCAGGGGCCCGTGGCGCTCCCAGGTCAACTCGCGAGCAGGACGAGACTCAAAAGAGGCAGGGTCGCGAGGGGGACGTCGCTCACGGTCGCCCTCGGGACGGTTAGATCGAGCAGATCCCAGATCAGGCAGAGGACCCTTGCGAGTCCAGTCGCCAAGCTCGCGGATGGAATCACCCCTGCCGCTGTCACCACCGCGGGCTGTAAAAACATGTCAGAGCACATCTTGCTGAAATGGGAGGGGAGGTGCAGCTTACGGGGATCAGCAACCTTAATGCGAACAGTTCGGCCCTGGAATGATTCTCCATCAAGGTCGAGAGCTTTCTTCAGACCCTCAACATTGGCAAACTCGACATAGCCGAAACCCTTAGGGCGCTGCAGCTCACGGTCCTCAATCAGGCGGACGCTGGCAACATCGCATCCCTCGAAAAATTCATTGACAGCATCGTTGGTAACATCATAGGCCAGGTTGCCCAAGTGGGCAGTATAGGGGGGCTTGTCGGGAATCCTCGCGGGGGACCTCTCGCGGACGGAGAATCCTAGACAAGTCAGCGTTGATGGACAGCAGCGGGCAGGTCTTCGACATACCTCGATCTTGCCAGCTAGAGGTGGCGCCGCCGCCGAAGCGAGAACGGTCGCGGTCGCTTGGGGGGAGGGCTTGGGTGCCTAGAAGGTTGTGGTCAGTCCACCGCGGGGTTGTTGCGAGGGGTGAAAATGGCGCCTACCAGTGACTATGAGCGAGTTAGCAGGCCATCACAACGACAGAAATGAGATGGGAGTGGTAGATCACTAACCGTAAGTTTCCTCGACTTCATCGGCCCAAGAACCACCACCAAATCCTGCATGTGAGGGTTAGCATCGTGGTTTGTTACTGGTGCCGTGGCGACATGTGTGTGTGCGGCGGGGCGCGGCGATGCGACACGGACGAGGGGCAGCACCAACCTGAATCAGCCAGAAAGTCCCCAAGGGACATTTTCTGCTGTTCCTTCTTTTTAGGAGCTGGAGTCACAGGTTAGCAGGGCTATCATGAGGCCAAAGAGGTCGTACTCACCCATGATTGCGGCTTAGGCGGATACGCGCAACGAGTCCAAGACCGATGCGCGTGGGACTGAGAGGGCAAAGCCGACCCGGGGTTGGCCTGTCCTCTGGGGATCGGGCGCGGGAGCGGGGAGAGAAGCGGGAGAGTCTTTTGGACTGACGGGCCGAGAGCCTGCTCAGGAGTAGATTGGCACAAGGACGCAGGGCGGAGACGGTTGAGAAAGCTGGTGGTCCCCCCGACGAGTGTTGTCGTGTCTGGGGTTTGGCGAGACGAAATTTGCTCGGCGTAGGAAAAAATGGTGATGAAGCGCCGCCTGTGAGGGTTGCCTTAATTTTGCCCGGCCAGGAGTGGGAGACGCTAGTCCCTATTAGGGCTAGCTCAACCGGCCGGTCTCCTCTTCCACTCGGTTGCAGCCTCTGGTAGGTCTGCGGGAGTTCTGTGGCAGACCGGGCTGACGGGCTCCTTCCTCAGCCTGGCCCGTGTCACGGGTTTTTGACAGCATATCATTCGCCCTACTGCAAATTCCAGCTCCGTCTTTTTTTAATACCCGATGCAGACATTGCAATCCACATTGATTGACGACGCCATCGAGAGACATGTTACTGTAATTGTATTGTACAATCGACTTCTTTTTCTTTTCTTGTAATTGTATAGCCCGTCTGGTGTCTTTCCCGTCGTGGTCCATAGTCTTTGATCTTCTCCCATCCTTCCCTCATCCCATTTTGGCCAAGATCACAAAGGCACAATCCACAATCATGGCCGACAATCGCGGTCGAGATCCTCAGTATACCCTAATTCAGCACCGCAATCCATCTCGTGGCTTTTTTTCGCCCGAAATCACCGACTTATTCGTGCCTCCGCTCAAAGTTGGCGGCTGGGCCGGTACGTCTTACCCTGATGGATCTCTGGGAATCATGATACTCACACTGTCTCAGGTACCGCCGGTGTGATAGTGGGAGTTGGAGGCTCCATCTTCAAAGAAGCTAATCCCCTACTCTGGGGGGCTGCTTCTGGTTTCCAATGGTTTACCCTTGGCAGCAGTTTCTGGTGTAAGTTGTTCTCATAAAGACACATATTACACGAGCTTACCTGACTGTGCCCTAGTCTCGAGAAGTCTTGCTATTAAAGCATTGGGTGGGGAAGACCGCATATCGCTCTCTGACAAAACCAAGGCCAGTGCTGCTGCTGGCTCGGTGGCTGGCGCAGTGGGAGGTTTGATCCGTAAGTTTGCCAAATTTTCATCGTGCATGCGGCTTGTATCTCACACAATTGTTAGGAGGTCCATCAAACATTATCCCAGCCATCATTTGCTGGACAGCATTCGGTGCTGGTGGACAAATGATCGCGAACCATCTCGCTACTCGGGCGCCCAAGGTCCAGGATGAAAATGACAGCTGGTTCCGGTCCAAGTGGAGTCCCTTGAAGAAGCTTACAGACAATGAATACACAGACATGATGGATGAGAAGATGCTGCGGATAGATGCCGACATCGCTCTGATTGATGATCGAATCGCGGAGCTGAGGGCGGAGGAGCAAAGAAGAAAGGCGCAGGTTTCACAAGATACCCCATGATAACTCCAGACTAAAATCAGATCGTTTCCTGCCTCATCGCACTTTTGGCCATGCTGTTCAACTCCCGGGGATCCCAGATCGGCCTTGGCCTGCAGGGATGGTGTGCTCGACATGTTATTGGCAAATTCCGACGTCTGGATAAGCGGCTGAAAGCAATTGTCCAAGAGGGACGCGCCACGCATCGGAACATGGTGTAACGTCAAATTTACGCAAGGGTGCTTGACAGCTACGTACCCCTCCAAACCCCGCCCATCCAAGGATTGCATGGAGCCTCACCAACAAACCCCCTATGCCCCAACAACTCGCTGGGCCTCTGACCAATCATTAGGGAACCATGGCTTCCCCAGATGGGCTAATGGATGGTAACATAGCATCGCATGGCATCGCGTCGCATGTTGTTCCGGTACAGGATGCCTTTGTACATGGCGGCCGCTGGCATCAGAACAGCCGCTATGACACGCCACAATAACATGATACACCTGGAAGAGCAATCTGCCGAGTGAAACAAGGATGACGCATATTTTAATCGTGTCTCTACGTGGACTTGGAGTGACATTGCTGATGGCCACCATTGGTGTAGTGGCGTGCAGACCTAGCTCTACAGCTCAATTGACTTGGCCAGCAGATTCGCTCCAACAGCTGCAAGGTTCAGCTTCGTAACAGGTATATGGATGGCACGGTCTCTAAAGCGAACTCGATGTAGTTGGAGGGGAAAAGTCGATCTCCCGTCAGAGCTCAAAAACCTTGCCTAAAACTGTTAGACGCCACCAGGGACACTAAAGAGATAACCAACAAGAAAAAAGAATTGTAAGAGATACGCCGCAAGATTCTTGCGTCATGGGTTCGCATAGAGCTCAGTGCAACTGGCTCGCCAAGATATGTATGATTAGGTTAGTTTGATAGACGGACAGTTGCCGAAGGTTGCAACGGCCGAGTCAGCGCCGGCCAACGTTAAAGTGCGCTCACATTGCAGCGAAGCTACAGAAGACCAATGTCTAAGCGGTAAGGTCGGCGTGTAATTCGTGTTTTCCCCGCACCGGCACCAGCAGGATTGATCCAGAGGGCCAATCGTCAGCGCAAAACAAATGCAGACCTGCTGCACACAAAACGACGTATTGGCTGGCCCAGGTGTAAAGTTGGCGGCGGCGGGTGGCATTTGCAAGGGTGGACTGACGTGAGAGTCCGAAAGAGCGGCGGGCCGCCACAAGCAGACGGTCAAAAAAAGAAAACGAAGCCGACAAGGTTTTGCGCTTTCGCTTTCGTACCGAGGACGTGATGGAGGGGAAGAGGCCAGATGTCGCGTGCGGGCTTTGTGCTGTGCTTGTACTGCTTACAATGTGTCTGTCCATCACTAGAGCAGGCTGACAAATTGAAAATTCTCACAGTGCGATCTGCAATTGGGGAAAAAGGAAACCTGCCAAGAAATGATGGGAATGTCTCGGACGAGATTAGGAAATTATTAACTGTCCGCTGGGCTACCCAGTTCTGTGGGTGCTAGAGGCTGCTAGTGTCCTGGGGTTTGGTAATGGCGTGCGTTGGAGCGAGGTACGTACCGCTGGTCCCTCCAAAATAAAATAAAAATTATGAGTGCTGCGAGTTGTTGAAAAGTGCCTTGTGGGCGGTGGGCGTGGCCCGTGCTCCCCATAGACGAAGCCTCGCGGGAACAGCCCGCGCTGCAAACTTGCCCCTAACCCGCTGGGGAATTCCCTGCCCTGCACTGACTCACCCGCTGGGGATTCGTGGGCTCGGCTCCCTGTCCACTGCTCCGTCCAGCGAAGGGCACCTATGGCGACGGTGGAAGCCCTGCAGATAGGGGCCCGGGACCCTAGCATGTCACTGAGGAGACCTATTTTGACAGGGGTGTCGCAGCACGCACATGTACATGGGCGCTGGACACTGGCTATCCGCGCCGAGACCTGATCCAGCAATTAGTAGGTAGTAAACTTCCGGGACATTTCCATTCTCTCCAACTCGACGTATCGTTTGGTCGTTATCCCTTCCCTTCCCCTCCAACTCCGCCCTCCGCCGCCGAGCTTCTTCTTGTTTGACTTTGCTGCTGATCTCGCCGTGGCTTTGGACGCCCAGTTCGTGTACTGCGTCCCGTCGACCCCTTTTTCCTCGACCCGAACGATTTGCACCCTTGACGTCACGACAGGAGCCCGCCTCCCTCCTAGCTTCGATTATCTGGCTCAGTCCGCTACGTACTAAGCCGTCGCCCCTTGAGCTTGACTCCACGCCGAACCTTCCGACGTCAAAACAACAAATTCCTTTCAAAGCAGCTCTCGGATATATATCGATTGCCCTCTCTCTACCTGCGCGAATCCTCCTCGGCTATCCTGGACATCCAGCAACGGGGCCAGCGTGGGACGCACCGGCAACTCGGCATCTCTGACCCGTTATCACTCTGGGTCGGCGGCGATGGCGTACTCCCCTTCGCGACGACTTTGAGCAAAAGTGAGGATATGATACCTCCATCTACCAGCAGCACATGTGAGTTGCGAACACCACGCCACTGCACACCGCTTCTGGGCTAATGTCGACTGCCCGCTGCGCAGACAACTAGGTGGGAGAGTCCCCCCGAGGCCTGCGAACCATGGCTCTCCTGAACCCGACCTTCGTCTTCGGCCTCGTCGTGCTGCTCTACCTGTCCTCATTTGTCCTTCTCGCCGTCCTTCGAATCCTCACTGGGATTTCGATCCAGCGAGTGGGCTACTTTTCTCTCCGGCGCCTCGCGTACACCCCGCGAGATGGATGCAGAATCGAGATTCGTGGCCTTGGGCTCAATATCCACCGACCGACCTTCGCCCAACCGACCTGGCTGAGTGTTGTTTTGGAAGAGCTTGTGGTTACCTTGGACTTCCGGGAGCTGGAAAAAAGCAAACGAACCGAGTCAGACCACGAAACAGACGAACAAGATACCCACAATGCCTCTCTCAACGATAAATCAGTGCCCCTCCCTCGATCGCGACCCTCCCAGCGAGGCGCTAAAGGAGTTATTCGAAGCGAGACATGGAAGAAGCTTACACAAGCGAAGGAGAAGCTCAAAAGGCTCCATAGAAACATCAACTGGCTTAAAATGATCGACGTGGTCGCAACAAACTCTTCCATCAATGTCGTTGATGTGGGCAACATCCAGGTTGGAAGCTTCACTCTTGCAGTTGACACACGACCAAAGATGGTGGATCGCGCTCGCTTCTTTATGCAGAGGAAACACTCTCCAAGCAAAGACCGTCAGGCCGAATGGACCATGACTGTTCGAAGTGTACTATTTACAGCGGATGGCAGCGAGTCAATGGAGCTGCTCGATCACCTGTTCCTCAATATCCACGGCTTTTTGTATGCATCAAGAGAAGGATTAAGGGACGCGTCCGTATCTCTAAAGCTTGGTCGTCTTCACATCCCGCTTGACGACATACATACATGTGTAACCAAACTAAAGCAATCCCGAAAGAGTTTTGGATCCTCTGACCCCGACGAACCAGTCGATATCTTCCTAGGCAAAGTCGTGCAGGGGATTGGTGAGCCGGGCAGCACAAATGAGGAGTTGATAAGGACAGTGTCCGATTCCAGGGAGTTCTTTAGTTCCATCCTGCGTGGTATTAAGGAGGTACAATTTGCCGTCAGCTTCCTCGGCCTTACGTCAAGGGTCTCGTCTGTGAAACCTGGGGCCAATCCTATCATCCTAAGCGCGGCAATGAAGGAGGTCGGTATAGACCTGCATCGACTTGACCCAAAGTCACCGGCGCACAGAATGTATTTCCCCCCAAGTGCAATTGCCCATGAGGCATTGGGCGCTGCGCTTTCAATATCTCTCGGCCTCGACGATGGCCAGGGCCACGCCGATCGTCTTGTTTACATTCCTATGGCAACAACCACAGTTAAAACAACTCTTCTCTCCAAAACCGTAGAGGTGCTGCAGGAGACCAATGCCGGAGAGAAGAATGCAAACATCATGTTTGCCAATTCAGTCGTAACTTCGCCGTCCGTGGACCTTGATCCTCGTCACTTGCCACTTATCCTGACTCTTTTGAAATCAAAGCCAAGAGCCCAGAGACCAAAAGGAGAAAACAGGCAACTTATTTCACGTCTGCTTCCCAAAGCCACTATCAAGTTTTCTATGCACGAGCCTGTTGTGCGAATAAAACTAAAGCCTTTGCAAAAGACGGAAGATCCAGACGATTTCGATCTCATCATTTCATCCATTTCATCCATCTCCCTCGACATGGAATCTTCTCACTCTCTCATTGAAGACCTTCACTACTCTCTAGATGGCGCAGTGCGTCTTCAATCTCACGATCTATATTATCAAACTAATACAGGCGATCGGTTCAACCTCATCACCACCGAATCGTTCGATATGAAGGTGCACTTAGGCGCTAGGCCCGACGTATATGTTGAGTTGACGGGCAACCTTCAGTCAGCATCTGTGAGCATGGTACGACCTGAGATCATTGATGGAGTTCGCCAAATTGTTCGCGAGTTGCGAATTGATGTGGAAGCAGAAAAAGGCCCAGTAGCCAGACGCTCCCGCAACAAGAATTTCCTCCGCTCGATGCCTGGCTGGCTTCTCCGGTCCCAGATAGAGATGACTGACTTCAGCGTTGAAGTCGCTGGCATTGATGAGGACATTTCGGATGACACCCGTGGAGTTTTCTTGCACTGGGACAATGTGGCTGCAGAGTATCGTGCACACCGATTTGATGGGTTACACAGGAGGCAATCTACGTCAAGAAGACGCGCAAACAGTCGCTCTATGACACAGTCTGATTCCGACTTGACTCCACCCTCCACTTCCCCGCGTCCTAGGAAGAAGCCTCAAAACATTGGGGATGGTCGCCGCATTACTATTCACGCCCGTGGGATCGAAGCCCAGATCATGGAGGACATGGATAGGCTCGAGCCGGAACCGTTTGTGTCCATCCCCTTCCTAGAGGCATCACTCTCCGCAACCAGTGATTCCCATGGGCCTCTATTCAATGTCCACACTTCCGTGCGAACCATTACGGCCCAGTACTCTCTATACCGACATTATGCTATAGGAGTTGCTGTCATGACCCTCAGCAAGGCATTTTTGCGGTCGAGTCGGGATCTCCCTCGGCGCAAATCAGAGAGCAGTGTTTCCAGCTTGTCACCACCTTCCAGCCGATTAGCACCCCCAGGCGCTCACGACGACCTCAGCGGGTTGTCAAGCATCACTTCTGAACTGGTCACTTTTGACTTCAAAGCTGCCCTGGTGCAACTCAAGGCCGAGATGCCACACGACCCTGCCATGATGTTGCACATGTACGGCTTGGAATTTGGCCGGCAGCGATGGTCTACCCCACATATTGCCGCAAGACTCGTCAGGCTTTACACCGAACCTCCGCGAATGCGAAATGTCTGGGCCAGAATTGTGAGCATCAAGTCTGGCCGCCTTGACTTCCGAGAGTCCAAGCGGAAGACGCAAAAAGGACCTGCCGTTGATGAGAAGATGATTGATATTGTGACAGAGGCTGTCCGCATCGCCATCCCCCACGAGGTTATTGTCAGTCGCATTTCGGATAACTTTATCAACGTAATCAAGGCAGTTCAGCAGCTGCACCATCGCTTCAAGACAGGCACCAATGAATACATTCTTGAAAAGAGACCTGAAGGTCCCAAGACTGTGCCAAAGATCTCTATCAGGGCCCGTAACTTCCTCTTTGAGCTCGAAGACGGCGCTTTTGAGTGGAAGCTCGGCATGATCTACCGCACCGGTCGCCTCGAACAAGCACAGCGAATTGTGAGGGAGGAGGCATTCCGAGTCAAGCTGAAGAGGGTCCGTGAAGAGGAAATCCGAAGAGGAAGCAGCAAGATCCGATCCCGGTCAACGTTCGCACGCGGACGTCCTGATGCATCATCTACCGCTTCTAATCGCAGCCGTAGTGTTGATGCCCTCAACAGTCCTACGGAGGGGCACTCGGGAGGAAGTCGTGGAAAGCTTCCGAGATACGATCCTGATTCGGAGAGCATTGGGTTCAACGGGTACTCCAAGGTGTCCGAGCACGATGCGCGCCTACATTTGGACATGTTCAATGCCCAAAGTTGGAAGAAGCGTATAGACAGAGCCTACGAGATCTGCCAAAACAGCGTCAAGGAATCGAAGAGCCAATTCTGGGGCCCTAACCAGCTTCCGGACGACATCGAAGAAGCTGAAAACATTCTTGAGGTCCCCGCTAGGCCAGCCTTGATGTGTACTGCCATCACAGACCTTCACTTTATGATTGACAAGCCTACATTCCCAATGAAGGATCTGCCCGATTTTATACACAAGATTGGAAAAGGAATGCCCAAGGACATGAAGTACAGTCTATTGGTACCCATGCACGTGAGCATTGAAATGGGCGAGGCCAAAGCAACACTTCGTGACTATCCATTGCCCTTGGTGCATTTCCCTCCAATGAAGGTCGGGCAGTCCTCGAAGCTTCAGACCGTGTCACTGAAAGCCAATTTCGTTATCGCTGAAGAGTTTCGAGGCGTCGAGTCGACTCGCAGAGTTCGGGTTAATGTCATTCCTCCCAGAGGGGTTGACCCAATGTCCCACGAGGGCAGCTTTGCTATCGAAGTGCGCCGTACCATTGGCCCTGTCAAATCATATTCTGATGTTTACATGAATGTCAACACATCTCTTCCAACGCGCATTACTTGGGGCCCAAGTTATCAGTCCGCCATCCAGGACATGATGATGGTGATTGAGTCCTTTACTAAGCCTCAGCTGGATCCATCCGAACGAGTCGGCTTCTGGGATAAGCTACGACTCAACTTCCATTCTAGAATACACGCATCTTGGAAGGGTGATGGTGACGTACACCTTGGGCTCAAGGGTACGCGTGACCCATACCAGCTTACAGGAAACGGGGCGGGCTTCCTCATGTGCTGGCGTAATGATGTTAGATGGACTATCAACGCTGATGATGATCCGAAGCGCTTCATCGCAATCGAGAGTAGTGAGTATGTGCTTGCAATTCCCGACTACAGCCATGAAGTCCGAGAAACGGCCCGTCAGTATCTGGACATCGAAAAGACTACAAATGAGGACAAGTTCAAATCCGAAGCTTCGTTCAAGAAGGTGGTGATGAAACTCTCTGGCAAAGTACAATTCCTGGGAGGTCTCATTTTCGAGCGTGCTATTGAAGATGGATTGCGGAGCTTTGATTTCAAGCCCCATTACGAGGTGGTGCTCAAGAACCCTATCTTTGCCAAAGCCGAAAACGGCCTTCCATACGATGCCATGCGTGGTTTCAGAAGTCGGCACATTCATCTGTCCATTGCAGTCAGAGCACCGGTTGATCGTGATTGGCTGTCCGAGAATCCAGAACCATCGCGCAGTTACAACACCGTCCATCTCACGCCACGCTTCTTCACTCACTTCTTTGCATGGTGGGGTCTCTTTGGACAACCACTATCCCTACCTATTCGCCAAGGAAACCTCTTCCCAGGCCGTGAAAAGAACAGCAAGAAGTTTGGCCGGCACTTGGCTACTGTCAAGTACAATCTTCTACTGGCGCCTCTGTTTTTGAGTCACATCTACAAGCACAAGGACGTAGATGACTACTCGGAAAATGCAGTCTCCGCCACCGGAGTAAAGGTTCGCTTTGACAGCTTTTCTTTGGATTTGCATCAGAGAAGAGAGGAGTTCAACACTCTCGGCAAGACTCGCAACGATGAGACAGCTCGAACATCTGGCATCAAGATTCATGCAGCACAGCTGGATCTCGTCAGCGCAGACGTTCGGGCTGTGTCGGCAAGCCTGAAAGGTACGACAACTGAGGCCATCCAAAAGGGTTCAATTGCGACACTCATGAACGACCATGATGACAAACCAGATCTCTCTCGCTTTACGATTCCCGATAATGACTACAGCTGGATCGACATGGACGACTTTGTGGAATTGGATTGGATTCTTCCAACAGAGCCACATTCTGATACTAAAATATTGCCTTTGGCCTACGCGCCTCGGTTGACGTACTTCCGGCAGACCGACATTGGCGGTGTCATCGCTGGAGACCCCAGCCGAACAAGCCCATTTGGTAACGAGCCGACTCATTTCTGCATTCTCAATCATGACAATGACCCCCTCCGAGTTCAGGGGCAATTGATTCAGGAGCGACTCAACCAATTGGGTATCCAAATGCAAACGCACGCCCGAGACGTGGGCGAGGCGGAGCTACAGGGCATCAGGACCGATTGGAAGGACCCCGAAATAGTGCACAACTTTGAGGCACTGAGAAAACACACACATGTCTTGCGTGAGAAGAAGGAGTTCCTTGAGTCAATGCTTGCACAGAGGCAAGCGAAACCATCATGGAGCAGCCAAAGACGCGACAGTGATCGGAGGCGATCGGTAGGGTCGGTTGGGATGCACGACGAAACGATGCATATTCCTGCAACCACAGAATTCGAGAGCGAGTTCAACAATCGATTCGTCATTCACAACCTGCAGTTGAAATGGAACAACTTGCTGCGAAACATCATTCTTCGCTACTTCCACCAAAATGGACAGCGAAGAGGTTTCGTCTACTATCTCTCACGGCCGGCCATCAAGTTCATCCTGGACATTGTGGAGGAACAAAACAAGGCCAAGGCCAACGGCAGACCAAAGTCAACCCACAGTGGTCAGGGTGGTGGCACATCAACAAAGGCTCAGAGTCTCAACGAGGCTGACGATCCGCAAGATATTGAGGATCGAATCAAGAAGATTCTTGGTGAAGAACGCAAGTTCAGCTCTGCCGCTTGGAGCTCGAATGCGGATAACGAGATTGAAGGGTCCATTGAAGATCTCGTGTATGGCATTGCCGAGGAATTCACTCCTCAGAACAGCTACCACATCCGAATTATCGCACCACAGATCCAGCTTCAAAGCGACAAGAACAAGAAGCACGTAGTACTTGCCACAGCCAAGGGCATGGAGCTGAAGGTGGTGGAGGTCATGGACAGCGAAAGAATCTCGGATACCGTCAGTGGCCTCGTCCAGCGTCGATTCTTGGTCAACATGGACAGCGTTCAGTTCTTCGTGACCCATCAGAAATGGTTCCTCACCAACCTGCTGTCAATGTACGTGGGCAGCAAATACGGAACAGCAAACGGCTCGTCGTGGCCTCCGTGGGTGCCTATCGAGGTTGTGTTTGATTTCCAAGCAGATCCCTTTGGTTTCAAGCGGGTGGTGCAAAAGACGTCAGCCCAGGTCCGATACGACAAGTACAACACGCTGCGTCTCAAATACAACGATGAGGTCAACACTGACGGGCCCAACGAGACATCGCAAGACAGCAGTACGGAGAACAGAATGGACAATCTTTGGGTCGAGTTCCCTCAAGCCCGTGCGCTCTGCAACTCTTCACAATATTATGCTCTCTACGTCATTGTCCTGGATCTTCTCATGTACAACGAACCCATGGAAAAGACCAGGAGCGAGCGATTGGAAAAGATCATTCTGGCATCCGACTTTAGTGATTTGAGCGGCGCTCCTGCCAAGGTGCAGAAGCTCCAGCAGCGCATCAGGAACATGGAGGATCTCAAGGGGCACTTCCAAATGTACACAAAGTATCTTGACAAGAAGGGTTGGGAAGACCGACTTCGGCTGGAGCGGGACATAGCTGCTTGCGAGGATGAGCTCTTCTTCTTGATGAAGGCCATTACATCGTCTCAGCGGAAATTCGACGTCAAAACCAACACGACTGGGTTGCTGAGATGGAACATTTCGGTGCGAGATATCGTCTGGCACCTGATGCAGGATTCCAATGAGCCATTGGTGGAGCTGCAGCTCAAGGACCTCGACTACGATCGCACGGATAATTCGGATGGCTCTCATGTCAACCTCATTCGGGTCGGCAAGGTACTTGGTCTGAACCTGCTGCCGGATGCCACATACCCAGAGATGGTGGCACCGTTCATCGACACGGACAAGCCGCTGGGCCCCGACATGGAAAACAAGGAAATGATCCGAGTGTTTTGGTACATGCTGGAGGCCATTGCGGGAATTCCCGTCATGGATCGCTTCGAAGTCAACGTGCTTCCCATCAAGGTCCAACTTGAACACGAATTAGGCAGAAGGCTGTTCGAATACATCTTCCCTGGCCTGGACGGGGAGAAGCTGGCAGGCGACAACACGAAGAACGATTCACCATTTATCATCAAGCAGATGGATGCCGAAGATGAATACGAAGAGTCCCTTCCCAGCACAAATGACAGATCCGAATCAAGCTCATTTGACAAGGATTCTTCGTCATTCTCAACGCGGCCCGGGTCGCTGGAGCTTCGCCTGCGCCCGACCCTAAGCTCGAGTGCAAAGTCGGACCGGCCGTCCAAGAAGGCCCTCAGCATCAACAGTGGTGAGGGGCATTCGTTCCGACTCTTCCGCGCGCCGACGCCCAGAACAATGCTGAAGAAGCCTTCTCGCGAGTCCCTGCGATCTAGCTCTACTCATCGCAACGCGCTGGCACGTACGAGCACAGGTCACTCATCAAGAGACGCCCAATCCATAGCCAGCACCGACAAGCGTGCCAATCGGTTTGGGCTGAGCAAAAAAGCAGACGACAAGGAGCAGCCGTCAGACGACTTGACAAAGATGATGACTCGAGCAAGCCACTTCATGACCTTCTCGTCGATCAAGATGCCATCCGTGGTGCTTTGCCTGAGCTACAAAGGCAAAGAGCAACGCAACTTTGCAGATGTTCACGACTTCGTATTCAGGATGCCCAGCGTTGAATGGCAAAACAAGACATGGTCGAACTTGGATCTAGCCTTGGCGCTGAAGAAGGCAGTGATGAAAGCCCTCATCTCTCACACGGGAGCGCTCATCGGAAACAAGTTTTCCAAGCATAGACCCAACGCCGAGCAGCGGAACAAGCTCCGAGAACTGGCCAACAGCTCTGTGCTGATTGCCCCCTCGTCGTCGGCCGCTTCGCAGCATCACCCCGGCAGCATCAACGACAGCGATGACTCATCCAGCATGTACGGATCATCGCCCGTCGACTTTTCACGGTCGCCGCCTCGCTCCCTCCGCGGCAGCACACACAGTAGCATACCGGCATCCAACTCGTCGCGGCGACGAAGCCGCAGTTCCAGTGTGACCAGCCGCAAGTCTTCCCGCACCACGGCATCCGGCGTGCCGGGGCCCAACATCCCGACTTACCTGATGATGACGCCGCCCACCCCTGTCGATGACCCCCGCGGCAGGCAGAATCACGGCATCGAGCTTCTTCGCCCGGGCACAAGCAGCGGGTTCAGCATGGCGCCACCGACGCAAAACCCGCAAACCCTCAGACGGGGCACACCGATTGAGCGTCCTCAGACCAGCATGAGCAGCCATGACAGCGGTGTCAGGAGAAAGAACGGCACCAGCAACTTCAAGGAAAAACTCAGCGCATTGACATTTCGCATGAGCCACCGCGACTCCAACGGAGTGCAGGATGAGGAAACAGAAAGAGACGAAGACCATCGCCCACCTTCGCGAGATTCGAGATCCAGGAGGCTCAGCTGGAACGGAGGAAAGAGTAGATGATGAAGACGGAGCAAGTTACACTTTTCAATGAGATTCTCTGATTGGTAGAGAGAAGTAGGGGCAGTGTAGTATAGATACAACATGGGTAAGGCGTACGGATGGGATTACGCGCAGGAGGAGTTTTCTTTGTTGCTCTCCCACCATCTTGTTTTGTTTTGTTTTTGTTTTTTTTTACTAGGATCCCGATACATGTGTGTCCTCGCGGCGCGAAAAGAACCCGATGGGAGTACACTGCAGTACATGAACACGGGGGGTTGAGGGAGGCAGCGTGCTTTTGGACCTTGATACATCTTGTATAGCACTAGCGGTTCTTGGATGGGACAGTGACAACTGGCGAAAAATACGTCGTTACTTTGTTTATAAAGAGGGAGGTGGTATCCTCTCACAGCTGGATTCCGTATGTAATACAAAAGACATTATCTTGTTTGAAGAAAAGTTGAATAGTTGGAGTTTCAGTATCTTGCGCGAATGATGGCGGCCTTGAAATTCACCGAGTTGCATCATGACGGAATTGCTCAACCAATTGAAGCACGTTGAGACGGGAAAAGGTTTCCTTTCAGACTTGTCTGACTCAAAAAAAAAAAAAAAAAGACGGTGACATTGCAACGCCAGCTCAGCTTCGCATCCACCCCGGTGCAATGTTGTATCTCTCCGACGCTGTGTTTCATGGACGTGTCGTGTGACCTGCAAGCTTATCTCGAGGCACGTACGGTACGGTGCGGTGCGTACGCGCACTCGGACATTGGATGCACTACGACGAGAGCAGAACCCCAACCAACCTCTGGGGGTGTTTCGATTCTTTTTTTTTCCCGGCGTGGGAACTTTTCAAGGGAGAGAAATTCCCACGCCACTTATTTTGATAAGAAAAAAAATTTTCTTCTCTCGTTCAGGTCAAGGGCAGGCATTTCTCTTCTTACCCACCTACCCTTGCTTTTTTTCGTTTTGTTTTTTTTCCTTCTACCTTTTTTTTTATAGTGAAAACTCCCAGTTTATGGATTCTTCACCTTTCAGCCCTATAGATAGAAACCTCACTTACACCAAATTTGCCTTTTTCTGTTTATTTTAGTTATCCAAAGCGCTCGCCACTCCGTGGTGGATCCCACGGTGCCGGAGCGGAAGGCCCAATCCACATACTGGATCGGGAAGGTTCTGGCCTCACGTCACGATGGAGGCCCGGGCAGGCAGGCACGGCGCAAGGGGGGGTGGTTTGGAGGGGGTTTGGTT